>CAIGRP010071224.1:0-30159 GCA_903798385.1 Fraxinus cuspidata | reverse complement strand
CGCGGATTAGAACGTGAATATGCTTGGTCCAGTTAAAATCGACGTACGGGTCCTACTCCAAATTGGACTTAAAGTTGACCCATTTCCAACAAGAACAAGAATTCACTATTTTTTAAGAAAATTGTATTTAAAATTATGTCATCTTTAAACTAATAGTTGGATTTTAACAACTGAGTCCCTGTTTGGTATCCATTATTTTAAAAAAAAATTTGAATAGTATTTTTAGGATAACACGTGGTTAAAAAGTATGAAAAAATTTTAAATTTACATGCAAGATATTCTATTGTGTGATTGTGTGGTAGGAAATGATCTTGTAACAAAAATAAAAAAAATTTTAAACAATGGGCACCAAACAGGGGTTAAAAAGCCTGCGGAAAAGTAAGTCCCAAGAAGGTTTGATGGTGGCATTGCCAAGAAAAATAAATCAAAAACTAAATTAAAAGAATATTTAAACTCCTCTTTAATGGCCTTTAAAACTCAAAAACAATGTTTTAAATAGTAAATTTTTGGAGAATGTGTGGTTAAAAAATAAGAAAATAATTTGAGTTTACGTAAAAATATTTTATTGTGTGATTGAAAATGAGTATGTAAAATTTTTTTTTTGATAATTGTTGTCAAACATGCATATGTTCTAATCGTAAAGTTTACACTACTAGGTACTGCTTTGTACACTGAACGTGTTTAAATTTGGTATATTATATTGAATAGGGTTGGACTAGAAAACAAGCCATCTCATTGATCTCATACGTCTCTCTTCCTTTTGAGCTCCATTTTTTGTTCAAATTACATTTTGGAACAGTATTTTGATAAAAAATGTGTGTTAAAAATTAAGAAAATTTTTTTGGTTTGAATGTAATATTATTTTATTGAAAAGTGTGTGGTAAAAATAAAAGAGAGAAAAATGTATTTTAAAAATAATAGGAACCAAATGAGGGTTGAATCCAATATTTAACTCCTTACGAATAGCTCGAGCTAGGCCTTGATTTTTTGGTCGAGCTTTGACTTTGCTTTGCCCAAGCAAAAAAAACCTGAGAAGCTTAGCTCTGCCTTGGCAAAAGAAAAAAAAAAGCTTGAGCCGTAATCGAGCTATGGCATTCGGCTTGCAAGCCGCTTGACTCGACTTGACTTGTTTATATCCATAGGTTTAGGTGATTGCACTATGTACAAGTTGACCCTTTATATTCATTGAGTTGATCAATCACCAATGCACCATGCTTGGAAATTGTAGCTCATGAGTTCTTTCAACCACGATACGAGTTCAGGATAGAGAACACTTTTCTATCCAAAATTTTACCACGACGATATATGGAATTCAATGGATTGATAGAGTAACTCTGCACGATCTTCTTGAAGCAACGGTGATGAATTAATATATACCTCAACGCACAATATATTCAAAAGGTAAACGTGTACTCCATGTATTTGGACAAGATAAGTTTTTATTTACTTTTTTCGTCATTAATAAAATGTGTCGTGGTCGATTTATCCAAAAAGAAAAAGAAAAAAAAGATGAGTAGTAGAATGTCTCAAAAACCATAATCAAGGGGCTTCATCACAAGTGTTCCTTTGTTTCCCAGCCCTCTAATGCATCCCCATTCCCAGAATCTCCATTAATATCCTTCAAAAATCCCATGATCACTACACCTACATATATACGTTCACACGCATATATATACGATGGAAGCCCCACCTACGCCGGAGGAGCGACCGCAACACTTCAGAATCAGTCAACATCACAACCCCCGCCCTTACGGTGGAGGCGAGGGCGGCGGTCCGGTTGAATTGGCGAAAAACCCATCGCATTCCGATAACAATAACAATAAAGAAGACAGGTGCGGGGCGGAGCTTCGGGCGCAACTGGATTTTAACCTAACTTCACTGTGTGATCACATCCAATTGGAGGGATTCAATAATGGCTCATTCTCCGATGTCGTCGTACACTCCATGGGATCAGTCTACCACCTCCATCGCCTCATCCTCTCCCGAAGCTCTTACTTCCGGTTTGTACTCTTTGGTCAAGCTCTTGGGATATAGTTTTTTCGGAGAAGTAGATTCAATCGTAAATTTCTTATCTTTATGGACATTGTTCTTAAATCTTGATAAATTAATAAGGAATTACTTACGGAAATCATGCTATATTTTTTTTACTTTCAGTAACTATATCAATTTCGTTAAAATATGTTTTGTTTATTTCTGATTGTTGAGTTAATTTTATTCGTGCTAATGTGTTTTTACAATTGGGGGAGGATATGGTTATGATTTTTCAGTTGCGTCATGGATTTTTATTTCAGTTAGTGGGTTATAGTGAATTACTCTCACAATACTAATTTGGTACCTTCTTTGCACTGTGATACTGCTGATTTTTCAATTTTATGGAGTAGCTTGGTTTCTGTATTACGTTACATTTAAGGTTCTTTCTGTTAATTGTAAGATTTAGTTTAAGGGGTTTTAAGAATGGTTTCTTTTTTTTTTTTTTTAAATAATGCAATGTAGCACCACTATGGTTTAGCACCGGTCTACGTGGCAACACGAGGATTAAATGATATTTCCAACAAAATGTTGGCTCATTTTGTTGGACCGATCAATCAGTACCACTACATTGCCACTTAGATTGGTGGTGGTGCTACATAGCATTACTCTTATTCTATCCCTCAACTTGTCACTCTTAAATACTGGTTCGAGCAAGCTAATAGTTACTATAAAATGTACTACTGTGGGGTTCTTTGAATACATGCCATTTGCTTAACTGGACTTGGGTAAAAACTTATGCAAATATAGGCTCATCTATATCCCTGAGGGCATGTCTGATTATTGTATTTTGTTGTATATTCCTTGTCTTATAGTTTTTGTTGTGTTTTTCCATGTGGATAATGGTCAAGAGATATTAACCGTCTGGCGATTAGTTTTATGAGAGTGAGATTTTTCTCATAAAAAGTTTTTTAGTTATGAGAAAAGGAGATTTTACTCTGTGACCTATTAATGCAGTTTTGGGGTTCTAAAGAATGTTGCTTGTTAGGCTGTACTAATTTACAAGTTGCATACATATCATAGAATTGTCAGTCGCAAGCCAAGTAACATTTTTATTCTTGTCTTACAGAATGAATTTGAAATGAGCTAGCAGCCTTGCAATATAAACTGATCTAATGCATTGTGGAAAATAAAAGGTAGTTTCATTATCAGTCAACATAGTGAATGTTGAAAACTAAACAGTAATTTTGTATTGCCATGTAAAAGTTAGATAGTCAGAAAGAAAAGTGGTAAAGAGATTCATTAGCATGTGCTTACTTAATAAGAGAGTTGATATAGATAGTTGTTGATATCAGAAAACATGTTAGTGGAGGGGAAGTTGCAAATAAATACCGCCATCTATGATGCTTGTTGTCAAGGAGGTGGAAATGGTGCAATTTCCAGTCTGCATATTGAATCTTGTGGTATATGTAAGAGTGTATTGGAGAACATAATATCATTCAAATTTTGGACTTTTGAGTTCAGCGTGTATATTTTGTTTTCGGAGTTAATTTTTATGTTTAATGTTATTTTTGCTTTTGATGAATTCCTAGGATGTCCTCAAGAAGTAGAGAAACTAAAAGCATTGTTATCTTATACATAGCCACGTGATAGTGCCTTAGTGTTTCACGTGTTTGGTAAATTTTTCCTTTCTGTCAAACAATTTAAGTGTTGACTTTTTAACATTTTCCAATTATAATCGGCAGAAACATGCTTCAAGGCCCTTGGAAAGAAGCCAATGCTCCTGTTCTGACCTTGCATGTGGATGATAACAATGTAGATGGGGATGCAATGGCTACAGCTTTGGCATATCTCTATGGACACCATCCTAAGCTTGACGAGAATAATGCATTTCGAGTTCTAGCCGTTGCATCTTTTCTTGATCTTCAGGTATCCAGTGCTAACCGTAAATACTCACCTCCTATTAAAATCATCATTGCTGGTTAGAGATTCAGTTTATGCAAAAGCAATTTTGCACTTCACTCCTGTGAAATGGATGGATTCTTCACCTCTACTCTCTATTCTGGCTTATAGGAAACTGGTCTGTAATTAAAGTATTCATTTTTCTGTTTCCGAACTTTGATGAATTTAAGATGCTTCATCATTAAGGATATTACTTTCATGAGTCCTTTTATTTTGATAGGGGGTTCCATTTTGATGTGTTAATGCCCATTGGTTTAGGAATTAGCTTTCAAATGCATTATTCTTGTGTCAGCAAGCTTTGGTCCCATATGATGTTTGGAGAACGAGATATGATATCAACGCTAAAATTATGAGGTTTTGCAAGTTTCCAAGAGTTAATCTCAAGTCAATATTATATGATAATTTCATGGACTATTCTGGATTCCAGAATGATTTTCCTCGCACCAAATTAAAGATTTAGCATCAACCAAATATTGACCAAAAAATAAATAAAAAATCTCAGACTATCTGAACTAGATCAATCACTTTTTCAAAGTTTCTTTAATCAAGCATGTGGAGTGAAGCCCTGTGGCCTGAATTTTGCTTGACTATCAATTGGCTTCCCATGCATGAAATTACATCTTTGATATTTTATGTGCAGGATTTATGCGCAATTTGCACGGATTTCATCATATCTGAATTATGGACTTCAAACTTCTTAGCGTATCAGGTCTAAAATTTTAAGCGTTATAGCATTCACTGTTCATTGGATACAAACCATTATTATGTATTAATGCCCATTCTGAATTAGGTTTTTGCTGAGAACCAAGATTATGGTATACATGGAGAGCGAGTTAGAAATGCTTGCTGGGGATACCTCTGTCAAAGTGGTGCCAGGGAATTGAAAGAGGTGAGTGTTGAAAATATTTTGAAAGTGATGTTATATGAACTTTGGCA
Source organism: Fraxinus cuspidata (assembly GCA_903798385.1). Classification (NCBI taxonomy): domain Eukaryota; kingdom Viridiplantae; phylum Streptophyta; class Magnoliopsida; order Lamiales; family Oleaceae; genus Fraxinus; species Fraxinus cuspidata. The sequence continues at coordinate 25,293 of CAIGRP010071224.1, read as the reverse complement.
ATTGTTTCCTTTTGTCTTCTGGTTGTGGAGACAAAATGTACACGTGTTTTCCTTATTAGGATGTTAATGTGTTGCATCTAACCTTTTATAAATATTAGGTGCTTCCAAAACTTTCTCCTCAAACATTACACGCTTTGCTCACCTCAGATGAATTATAGGTGCCTAGTGAAGAGAAACGGTGAGGAAAGACAGATGCCTGTAATTTATTTTTAACAACAACTATTGATAATTCTGATGCAGGTTTGAGCTGGCATTATACATTCTTCTTGCGAGAGGTACTCTCTGCAAGGCAGAACACCATGAGCAAGGAAGTTCAAATTCTGATGCGGTAACAAGTATTCATTACGATTCTTATAGAAAGAAGGGAAAAGTTGATGGGAGCGCTAAAGACATGCTGGGATCTGAAGGGTTCGGAAAATTAATAGATGAAGTTGAAGGCCACTATACTGCACATAATATCTTGGTTGAGCTTGTGGACTGTGTCGTGGATTCCCATTCTGATTCTGCCAACTACTGTAAGCAACAGGTGCAAAAGTCAGCATGCAGTCAATCAAACTTGGAGTCAAGATACCAAATAGCACTGAACGACCTTCAGCAAGTAACAAAGCATATGCTGATGAAGTTAGCACCTCATGTTCTTATCTAAATATGCCAATTGGCGGTGGAATGAGTGGATCGATGGGCAATGGTGTAACCATGGAAGGGCCATCTGATGAAGATTCAAGCTACCAATTGAACAACTGTTGGCCTCCAGGAGATCAAATTCGCTGCATGTCTATGAACTCTTCCTGTAATATGCTGATACCCAATGAATGGGGAAGATGCAACATGCTGCCTCTGTTATGGGGTGGTAGGATTGTGGGCAGAAGAGAGGTGAAAACTTGCCTAAAACGTCAATGTGGGGTGAGCAGGGAAGATTATGATGCTTTTTTCAACATTTTTGAAGTAGGCTCTCTTTTATATTGTAACATGTCCTTTGAGGCGCTCTTGAATGTGAGAAAACGACTTGAAGAAATAGGTTTCCCTTGCAAAGCTGTGAATGATGGTTTGTGGTTGCAGGTGCGTAACTGAATTCTCGCATACCGTGTGCTTTCCCTACTATTCATGCTCAGCAGATGATGATCATTATTGGTTATATGTTTTTTGCAAACTAAGAAGTTGGACTTCAGTCATATTTCATGAATTTGATTAATGCAGAAATATGCCTAACGTCCCTAACAATTTTTATGATGTGTAACTTTAAGAGACTTTACAAAGTTGTTGAAATATTTCATGCAGATCTGTCCAAGTCACAAGTCTTGAGCTTTCAACACATAAATTTAAATAATTTCAATCTTCTAGATATACCTTATGTTTATTGTCTCTTTGTAAATTGCATGAATATTGTAGATGCTCTTAAGCCAGCGGGTGCAAGAAATTGGTACAGATACGTGCAAGAATTGTTGGCTTGGGAGTATGGCATGCACGTGCAGGCATTCATTTGGGTATTCACGTGGAGTTACAGCAAGTGGATGCTACACGCAAGAGCATGACCACAATAATTTATCCAATGATATAGGGCATGTGTATGTAACTAATTCTGCCCAAGGAGAGAGAAATGGCCTTTTTAGGCCTGTACGGGTACATGTCAGGGGGTCTAATGATGGGCTAGCTGGTATTGGACGTGGAACAACATTTGTGCCTGCAGCTGCTTGGCCTCCAACTCGTTATGTCTTTTCTCGTGTACCATTTGGTATGGGCAACTGGCACAGTCAGCAAGCTCTTGGTAATGATGATCCAGAGAATAGAGTTGACAACAATGGGGACTTTGCCGGTGATGGATTGACAGCTTTGGTTGGGCTCAGTGAGGGAGCAAATAGTGTATCTAGCATTCTTGGGGAGCATATGGAACGAGATTTCGAGACAGATCAGCAAAGAAGACTGGCAGGATCCTCGGTTAGTGAGCCTAGTACCAGTGCTATTCCTGTGCAGATGGACTCATCTGAGCATGCCATTGGGATTGACTGGGAGAATGCTAATAGTTCGATATCATTAGATCTGAAGACACCCTTGAGTCACTTCCCTCCTTTCCGATTTTCGTAAGCCATCCTCTCTTCTAGCATTGCTGTTGACATATAAGCTTTGAAAACTACCTATTTGCAATAATTTTAAGAACTGATTAAGGTGAGTATATTTGACTGAATGTCTAACTGATTAAGGGGATCGTAAGATTGATGGTTAAGCTACTAGTCACTTAGTAAATTTCGAATGTTTCACTTGATTAGTCACTTTCTTTTCAGACAGATTCGTAAGTTCTAGAACAAAGGAAATTACTGAATGGTTAGCATTGCTGTTGACACATATATCTTTGTTTAACCATTTGAGGGTTTATTCCAAGTGGGTGAAACTTATGCTTGGAAAGATGTAAACCCAGCAGCTGGTTTCTCTAATTTGATGTTTATTAATTGCTAGAATGAATTTACAGACGCAGAGGTATAATTTTTTATCATCCTCCACTGGTTTTCAGGGTTGAGTTTCAGAATGTGCACAGGCTCAGTGATGGACAAGTTAAGCACTCTCCTGAAGTTTTCTATGCTGGTTCCTTGTGGAAGGTTTTTGAATACAGCCAAATCAGTTTTCTATTTTTTTCCCCCATTTTGTATTGAAGAGTCTTTATTCATTTCCTTTTATTGGTATCAAACAAATCTGATTGTTTGGACTCTTCCATCTTATAGGTTAGCGTTCAGGCTTTTAGTGATGAAGATCCTCAAGGATGCCGTACGCTTGGTACTTGCGGAAACCTTTGAATCATGCTAAAATTTGTCTGCTTGTTACTTTCTTTGAATGGAGCAAATCATATTATTACCTTCCCCTCAGGTCTGTTTCTCCACCGCAGGAAGGCAGATATCAGTGATCCACTAAGAAAGGTCAACTTTCTACTTACTTTCGGTTTATTGAAAAGTGGATTTGTTTGTTTTTTTTTTTTAAGTAAATTGTCAGAGGATGTTCCATCTATTTTGCCCTTTCAAGTGTAGTCCTTGAGAGTTTTACCTTTCTTCGTTTTTCTTTGTAGCGAAAATAAAACCAACAAGGCTCGTCCATAATTCATTAGAATTCTATATTTCCATTTTCCGTGATTTCAGGTCCATTTGTACGTCGATACTCGCGAGAAGGTGACTGCTAGTTATCAGGTGAACTTACAGACTAAACTATTCATCGCTAGACTATTTTGTAATTTGTTGAAGGCCAATGTGTGTGTGCCTTTATTTTCAGTTGATTTGTCCGTCAAAAAGAGAAGTGATGGTGTTTGGGAGCTTTAAACAAACAGGAACACTTCTACCAAAAGCGCCCAAGGGATGGGGTTGGCGAACAGCTTTGTTATTCGATAAGCTCGGAGATCTCCTCCAAAATGGTGCATTGCGAATAGCTGCTGTTGTGCAACTTATTTGATGCTTCGTGAGGTAAATGAAATTTGGCATTTAATAACGGAACTATTCAAGATAGGAGCATGTCTATCTAAGCTCTAATAAGTAAAGTTGCCCTTTTTTTACTTCTAGTAAAAAAGTGACTTAATTTGAAAATAAATTTCGGATCTCACCATCAAAGAAAGTAACTTATTCAGTTACTTATGTATACCTTTTAAGCTTAGCTAATTCTTTCTCTTTGAATTTTTCTTGTTTCAGATGGCATTAGAAGGAAATTATACTTTTGCTACATGAGTCAACCTTTTGAGGACTTAATATCAGGTTGAATCCTGCATCTCAATTATTTTGTAGATTGAGAATTATGTTCCATTAGACTACAGAAGTTTGTTTGTAGAAGAGAGACAAAGTATGTATATATCACTTATTTGTGATGTGTGATAATAATATATAGGGTGTATTTAGTGTACATACAAATTGATTTCCTTTCTGATGCATGGGAATACACAAATGAAGAATAACAGGTCGAAGACCTGTTGATTTTTAAGAATATCGAGAATCGATAATCAAGACTCGTTGATTTAAAAGTAAATGTTGAGATTAGATCAAAAGGAAATTTTAGTGTGTATAGGAAGAGAAGCCAAATCGCGGTTTAAAATCAGACCAAACAACTAGGTATATGTTTGAGTAAAATCTTGAACCATTTCAAATGGGTTTGGTTTTTGAAATGGTATGATTTGAGCGGACCGCTTACAACCTTACCTGTGTTTGTAGATTGAGAATTGTGCTGTATTGAGTTCGATATTTCATTACACGAGTACGCTATGGAGGAGATAGCTTATGCCACAATGTATAAATGTAAGTTTTGTTTTCCACATCCGGATTAAGTTAAATGCACATAAATAATGTCCACATTTTGAACCAAATCATTAAAGTTTAAGCCGTTTGAGAGATGAGGTCGAATTCATTTACCTCTACAATTTTTTATAGCTTGCTGTGTCCCTTTACAGGGTAACACAACATGAGAGAAGAAATATTTTAAAATATGGGACGTACACATGGACAACATTTCCTTTACAATTATACATTTATGTCTTATCCACATTTTTTCATGCATAACAAAATTAATATATTAATTGTTCAAATATATTTATACCACGTTTTTAAATATTTACGTTATGCCCATGTTTGGGCTCCGGTGTCTAAAAAATGCATTTTTCTCACTCTCTTATTTTCAATCACATTTTCTAATAAAATAATATTACATATTTTTTTTTTTATTTTTTAACCATACATTTATCAAAAAACTACCATTTCAAAAAAATATTTTTAATGGAGTCCAAACATGGGCTATATTTTAATTATATGAAAAGTTCATAATATATTTATGTAGTGTTACATTTATTTAATAAACTTTTTTTATTGCATTCTTATTCTCAAATTAACAAAAGTTGTTTATAATAATGATTTTTATACAAAAATTCCGTTAAATTGAAGTAAAAGACTTCTTGCCCATCATATTTTTAAGTTAAAAAAAATTAAGACTATATATTGGTCCCTCGTTTTAAAAGAATGCTAAGAATATTTTTGGACGAAAATCGTGATTAATGACAAAATTTTCTAACTAATGAAAGATTAGAGATAAAATATAATATGCAAAAATATTAAGAATAGAATTATGACAGCATTTAATTTAATTAACAATATAATATAATATATTTATAAAAGGATGTTGTGCGAATATATCAGTTCCAATATCTTGTTGAAAATTAGGTATTCCCCATTTTAAATTTGACAAAAACAGTACCTTATGAAATACTGTTTCTATTCAACGTTATAAAAGTAATCAAATCATGTGCTAGTTTACATTGTAACATCATTTTCAAAGACTCGGAAGACTTTTAGTGTCTTTGTCTTTTTTTAGCTCCAAAAATTCCAAATAAATAACGTCCTTGAATTTTTAATGTGAAATCGACAAGCCTTGACCAATTTGTTCTTCGTCCATTTTCTTCACGCGGAGTGTTACGATTATTTGTGAGTGACACAAGTGAGATCTACGATTTCATAAGAACCGTTAATTGTTTGTAAGACTCGATAATGAGTAGTGTATATACTTTTAACTAAAAAAAAGAAGAGTAAAAATCAATTTATAACTATAAAATTTAGAGATATAATTGTTTTAATAACTATGTTTAGTTGAAGTTCACACTTAATTTTGACTTATAACGGGATATTGATGAAATGATTATAAACCTAAAAATGAAATCTTGTCTTAACGATGTGAGATACAAGTAAAATAATTGCATTCTATCTCACTTTTCAAACACGCCGATTTATATTTCGATCTAGGTGATTTCACCCAATTAGTCTTTAGACCAATTGTAATAATCACGATAGATGTAACTCGCACATAAAATTGACTTGTAAAGAGATGGTGCATGAGTAGTTAAAAACTTAGAAATCAAACCTTAACTTCTTGGTGTTGAACATAATTAGTGTTATAGTCACTTTATTTGAAGTTAACTTTGCCCAATAGTCTTAGATACTTGTAAAAAATTCAAAATATTCCGATACTTAAATCAATAATTTATTATAAAAATTCGTAAAGAGAGAATGAAGTATCCAAGTTGTTAATTGAAGACCATGTATTTGGTGTGTTGATTGAAGACGTATCCAAGTAATTACAAACTCGTACATACAATCAGTTTGTAAGAAAAATATGATCGTACACTTACAATTATGAACTCACAATTTATAAGTCTCGAAAGTGTGTGCGTCAATTTGCACAAAGGATCGTAACTCCTAAATACTTAATGGATGTCTCTGTTGAAGAGTCGTGTGGGTTTTAGTTTCCAATAATTCAGATAAAAGATCATTATGAACATCTAATGTTAAGACAAGTAAACATAAGATTCAAAGACTTGATTTTGTGGTTAGAAAGATTTTGCTACTTGCAAGTGACTGGCAGCTGTGTGACAAACACTTTGAAGCAATTTTTGTCATTTCAAAAGAGCCCTTACCAAAAAAAGCAGATTTAAAGTAGATTGTAAAAAAGAAGTCATGACCTACCATGAATATATTAATACGTACGTTCTTTCTAGAATGATCCTTGTTGTGAACGAGAAGACCTTACAAGAATTATAATGAATCCAAAACAAAGGAGCGGTTGTATTTGTGTTTCAATTTTATGTTTTGAGTTTTGAATTCATTTTGGGCTTTGTGTTTTGAATGTCCATTTTGAAATTGTTGAAAATGTGTTCTTTTTTACATTTTGAAATATTGTTTTGAAAATATCCAAAACGCGTTTTGAAATTTTGACTTGATTATAACTGAAAACACAAAAAACGATCGTTTTTGATTTTTTTTTGTAAATTTTTAACTTGTTTTCAAAAACGCATTTTCGAAAATAGGAAAAAGAACGCGTTTTCACTATTTTGAAAAATTGAAAACAGAAAATAGCTTGAAAATGATAAAGAGAACAAACCCGAAACTTTCGAGGTTATCTAGGTGAAAATATGGATTATCAACCACATATGGTGTAAACATTTGATCTTCTGATCACAGTTGACGTAATAAAAACTTTCACTGCGACGTGGAAAGAGAACCTTATTCATGATTATCTCAAATTTAGATAATTACATGATTCTCTTGTCACGTTGGTAGTTTGAAATTTCATAGTGAACATGAGATGAATTTTAGTCAATAGCTTTATCATGACAATTGTGTGAAATCAAATTATTACTTGTTGACTTACATTGTGTATGGCCCACATCTCTTCAAATCTTTTAAAATTTATTTTCAACTACAAATTTTATCAAAATATAATATCATATATAAATCAAATTTTTATTTTTATTTTTAATGACACATTCTTAAAAAAAAATAATTATTTTAAAACTCATTTTCCTCGAATTTCCATTAAAATTGAGCCCAAACAGTGGCTTATATTTAGGGGTGGACAAAACCCGACCGAACCCGTCCAAACCGAACCAATCCAATCGGTTTGGATTGGTTTTTTTATTGCTTTTACACGGGTTGGGTTGGTTGGTTGTGTAGGCGTGTTGAATCGGGTTATGGATTAACTCTTAAAAATCGAATAAACCCGCCAACACAACCCGACTATTTATTATGAACTTTACAAGTGTTATGANTGTGTAGGCGTGTTGAATCGGGTTATGGATTAACTCTTAAAAATCGAATAAACCCGCCAACACAACCCGACTATTTATTATGAACTTTACAAGTGTTATGATATTATTTGGAAACTCTTAAAATAATATTATAAGACTTGGATAGAATGCATTTTACGAATAGTTTAAGCAAATACACATTAAACACAAAAAAATTTTTTTGACTTCATATAATTTAATATCAATCTATCCACGTAACATTTTCGGGCATGAAGTGCCAAAATAATTCATATTTTTTTTGTTCATTGCAACTATGGAGACCAAATATAATATAAGTCATGAGTCAATTATAAATCCGTCTAACCCGACCCATTTACTTTAGTCTTTATTGACAAGTTGTCCCAACCCAACCCGACCAACCGAACCGAACCCGACCGATACTTGATTGGGTTGGGTTGGGTTGGGTTGAGTTTCAACATTTACACGAGTTGAGTTTGATTAAATTATGATCAAACCGATAATGTTAGGTTAGATTTGGGTTGAGACAAAAATCGATCCAATCCATGCCCACCCCTACTTATCTTCACGGGAGCATCGTCTCTATAAATTGGGAAATTAACTTGGCTCGACTATGGTTTTAAAAAAAAATTATTTTATTTTCAAATTCATATATATACAAATTTCATCAGAGCAACGATTATCCCGAGGTCTGACAGTGGTGATATAAGATATTACAGCTATATTGCAAGTGGGTCTAATATGCATAATAATTTAGCCCCCTTCTGGCCTTTATTTTCAAACGTTCATTTTTAATTATATATTTTAGGCCATTTACAACTTTTATCAATTTTTTATCTATATATTTTATCAATTTTTATCAAAATCTACTAAAAATCTAATTTTTAACTAAATCAAATTGGGACTTAATATAACTAGGCAGATTGTAATCCAATCTAGATAATAATCTAATATAGAGCCATGATCTCTTGCCCACTTATCCTAAAATTTCTCATTATTGATGTGCCAAAAAAACTTTACTTATGGTTCACGAGAGAATCATAAGTAATGTTCTCTTGCCAAATCAGTATTGTGAAATTTTAATCCTACCTACCGATGGTAGATAATCAATTTCAATCTAACATAATTAGTAGAGATGTCAAATCGGATGAGCCATCTGAAACAGTTGCTTCATCCGCTCAGTAGAAGTTCAGACTAATAACAGATTCAGAACAAACTTGGCTAGTTCGAGTCTAGGATTCTAGCCCAACACTTAACCGGAGTACGGTAAAAATAAAAGTAGAATTGCGATTGAATTTCCTAGTCAATGTAGTATATTAATTTGCCTTGATTAGGCAATCTAATTGTTGAGCTTGATTATAAATCGTTTAAATTACTAATAATTAGAAATAAAGGATGAATAAATATGTAGTACTTGTAAATTATTCAAAATGTGAGAATAAAAAATAGGTTCCATTAGATATTTTATAAATTAAGGCTAAATATATTCATATAACTTTTTTTAATAACTATACTGCATTTTAATTGTATGAAAAATTCATAATCTTTACATATTATCACATTATGTCTCGAACCTTTTTCATCATATTTTTATTATCAAATTAACATAAATAGTTCCTGATTATAGTTTCTCTTTAATTTTTTTAATTTAATAAAAAGATTTTTGTCCATTGTATTTTTAAATAAGCAAAACAAATAATACTGTAAAACACGATTAAGCATTTGATCCTCATTTTAAAGCAATTTAACAATATTTTTGAACAAATCATAATTAAGGACAATATTTTCTGATCAATGAAATGTTAAAAATAAGAATGTGATGAAGAAAAAAGTTAAAGATACAAATGTAATAATAAATAAAGGTTAATACTATTAACGTAATTAAATGTGATATTTTTATAAAAACACGTAGTCTGAATATAACTACCCATAATTTAAACAACTACGTGTTTGAACAATATAGCCAAATCAATAAGACAAATTAGGTTATTTACCATCATTACCTTGATTTAGTGAAGGTTGCAATCATTAATTAGGTCTCATTTAGGCAGATCAATCGGAAATCTTTAATTGAATATAGCATTAAAAATAAAATAAACCGGTTTGAGCCGGTTCAACCCTATTCGGCCGACCATTTTGACACCTCCAATAATTAGCACTGTGCAAATATATTTACTATCTAATGTGCATACTTTTCAGCGGTAGGAAATTTGTCAGTAGTGACTTATGTAGGAATCTATTTTCCAGTTCTCAAGATTTTAACAGTCTTCATCGTTTTTGTCAAATCTCTCACGCTATGCACAGTTCCTTTAATCTTATTTGAGAACTGAGTATATTCCTTACATCTCCTGCTTCATTCTTAGGTTCTATGTTCCCAATGCTACAATAAGCAGGTGATTTTATTTTTCTTGCAAGTTCTAAGAGTATTTCCTCAGTGAACTACTAAATTTCACGTTTTTGGATATCTTCAGAATGATTGCTTTGTAGATAATTGTGTATGATGTTTGTGTTTTTTCTTGCAGAAATATAAGGGAGAAGCAGGTTCTTTAGTTTAGTTTTGGTATAATCATGTCTTCTGTTTCATGGTTGACATCCCATGAATGTTCTGTCTCTATCATTCAATCATCGGATGATTCAAATGCGTTTTCAGTTGTACTGCATTGGTTGGAATTCATTTTTCTATCACCGTGTCCTCAGAGGATTCTTGTTTCATCCATTGATCTTCTTTTTCTGTTAACCCTCTTAGCATTGGTAATTCAAAGGCTATATTCTAGATTCTCCACCAACGGAAATTCGGGATCCACCCTTAGCAAACCTCTTATTGGAGCCGACACTCGGGATTTAAGAGTCACAGTTTGGTTTAAGGTTTCTTTTATAGTGACGGTTCTGTTAGCGTTATCTTATGTTGTTCTCTGCCTATTGAGCTTCATCCATGGTGTTCAATCTCAATGGGATTTAGTCGAAACTTTGTTCAAATTGGTTCAAGCAATGACTCATATTGGAATTTTGATCCTTCTTGCACATGAGAAGAAATTTCGAGCTGTTTCTCATCCACTGCCCCTCCGAATCTTTTGGGTCGTGAACTTTGTTGTGATGTCTTTGATCAGTGCTGCAGCACTCACTCGCTTATTCTCTCCTGATGGTAACAAAAATCAGGAAATGAAAGTTGATGATGCATATTCTTTAGCGAGTCTCCCATTATATGGATTTTTGTTTATTGTTGCTGTTAGAGGTTCATCTGGGATTAGTTTGAATATCGAATGTGAAGTCGATGAGAACTCTATACGTGATATAGATGAATCCACGTTGGTTGATTCTAATGTGAGTGGCTATGCTACGGCTTCTTTCTTCTCTCGAGCAATTTGGTATTGGATGAATCCACTCCTCAGTAAGGGCTACAAGTCTCCTTTAAAGATGGATGAAGTCCCTTCATTATCGCCTACTGATCGAGCTGAAAAGATGGCTGAACTCTTTGATATGAATTGGCCTAATCCCAGTGAGATTTCAAAGAATCCCGTTAGAACCATGCTTCTTCGATGTTTCTGGAAGGATCTTGCTTTGACGGGTTTTCTTGCCATTGTGCGTTTGGCTGTTATGTATGTCGGTCCAGTGCTAATCCAAAGTTTTATCAGCTTTACTTCTGGCGAAAAACACAAATTCTATGATGGATTTTTTCTAATATTGACACTCTTAATTGCAAAGATCATAGAAGTCCTTAGTTCACACCATTTCAACTTTCTGTCTCAGAAACTTGGAATGCTCATTCGTTCGACTCTTATCACTGCTTTGTATCAGAAGGGGCTCAAATTGTCCTGCTCGTCTAGACAGGCTCACGGAGTAGGACAGATTGTGAATTATATGGCTGTTGATTGCCAACAACTCGCTGATTTAGTCTATCAACTGCATACATTATGGCTGATGCCGTTTCAAGTTGGAGTCGCATTATTGCTATTATATGTTTATATGGGAGTTTCAGTACTCGTGTCACTCGTTGCTGTTATCGGAGTAATGATCCTTACTTTTGTGATTACGCGCAAGAACAATTCATTCCAGTTCAATATAATGAAGAATCGGGACGTAAGAATGAAAGCAACTACTGAATTGCTTAATAACATGCGCGTGATAAAGTTTCAAGCTTGGGAAGAACACTTCAACAAGAAAATTCAATCTTCTCGCGGAGAGGAGTACAGTTGGCTCAGTAAATTTATGTATTTACTCGCGGGAAATCTAATCTTGCTATGGAGCATCCCGAGTTTATTAGCTGCACTGACTTTTGCAGTTGCTACCTTGATGCGAGTACCCCTTGATGCCGGTACAGTTTTTACAGCTACAACGATTTTTAAAATTTTGCAGGAACCGATTCAAAATTTTCCGCAAACTCTGATGTCGATTTCACAAGCAATTATATCTCTAGGGAGGTTGGATGGATATTTGACAAGTGGTGAATTGGAAAATAAATCTGTGGAACGAGAAGAAGGTTGTGACGGTATAATTTCTGTCGAGGTGACAAATGGCAGTTTTTCATGGGATGATGAAGGTGGTAATCGAGTACTGGAAGATGTAAATTTTGAGATCAGGAAAGGAGAGCTTGCTGCAATAGTTGGAACCGTTGGATCGGGAAAATCCTCTTTATTGGCTGCAGTTCTAGGTGAGCTTCGTAAAACCTCAGGAAAGGTACGCATTTCCCCCCTCTCAACCTGTAGAATCAGTGTGATCACACAGTTTCTATTAGCTTTTTGAGTCTTTTTTTCCCTGGAACTAACAGTTCAACTGATCATACGAACCTAAATTATCATAAATGATGCGCAAGATCGAAAGTTTTAAACAAGACAGGGTAGGAAAAGAATATCCTTATCCCAGCATAGAGCATGTTTGATACGCAATAATGAACGAGAGTGAATGGTAGAATAAGCTAAAGTTAAACTTATTTTCGTTTTTTAATACAGTCTAATTCTGTAGTATCGTGTACCAAATATGCAAATAAGTTTATCTCTCCACAGGTCAGAGTCTGTGGGACGACTGCTTGTGTGGCACAAACATCATGGATACAGAACGCAACTATCCAAGAAAATATCCTGTTTGGTTCACCAATGGACAGTGAAAGATATAACAGTGTAATTCAAGTGTGCTCCTTAGAGAAAGATTTGGAAATTATGGAACACGGCGATCAGACAGAGATTGGAGAACGTGGAATCAACCTTAGTGGTGGTCAGAAGCAGCGGATACAACTCGCTAGAGCTGTATATCAGGATTGTGATATCTATCTTCTTGATGATATATTTAGTGCCGTTGATGCTCAAACCGGATCAGAAATATTTAAGGTAACAAAATATTCTGCAGCATAGACTCGAGTTACATTTAATTATCTTCCTTCCGGTGATACCAAGTCTATAGTTGTTAATAAGATTGTTGAAAACAATTGGAATGAATCTTTGCAGGAATGCATAAGAGGAGTTTTGAAGGATAAGACAATTTTACTTGTTACACATCAAGTCGACTTCCTGCACAATGCTGATCTTATATTGGTAATTATATGACTTTCTACTCCAATTACGTGACATAAAACCTTGATAATAATAACTGAAGAAAATCTGATGATGATGATCTAACACGGTCTAGTACTGATAATCGATATCATTCATGTATTTATGTAGATGGCGTGTTCTTGACATATGGATAAAATTATGTGTACCTACTTGATTGAAGAAAATGAAAACTAGTAATGTTGATATGCATTGACACTTTAGTATGAGCACATATTATATGCTTGAGTTTTCTCTTGATGAAAACTTTTAATAGTGATTGGCTGCTGGATACTACAAGTTGCAATTTACTAGATTCTGTTTTCACCTAAAATGGTGATACTTCATGACCAGGTCCTGCGAGATGGGAAAATTGTGCAATCGGGGCAGTATGAGGAGCTTCGTCAATCTGGCCTGGATTTTAGTGCTCTTGTAGCTGCTCATGAGACCTCCATGGAGCTTGTAGAAACTAACACAAATGTTTCCGTTGTTAATCCCAAACACACACCCGAATCACCCAACAAACCATCACCAAAATCACCCAAAAATATCTTGAGGCAAAGTGAAAATGGTGAAAACAGGTCATTGGACGAATCAAACTCTGACAAGGATAATTCTAAGCTGATCGAAGATGAGGAGAGAGAAACTGGCCGTGTCAGTCTTGCCGTCTATCGGCAGTATTGCACCGAGGCATATGGATGGTGGGGAGTAGCAGCTGCTGTACTTGCATCTATATTATGGCAGGTTTCACTTATAACAAGTGATTATTGGCTGGCATACGAGACTTCAGGAGATCGTATTTTTAAACCTTCTCTATTTATTAGTGTTTACTCAATCATAGCTCTCATTGCGTGTGTGTTTGTGGCTATCAGATCAGTTCTAGTTTCCTTCTTAGGTCTCAAAACAGCTCAAAGTTTTTTTAATCAAATATTAGACAGTATCCTTCATGCTCCAATGTCATTCTTTGACACTACTCCATCTGGAAGAGTTTTAAGTCGGGTGAGTTTACTAACTTTTGATTTTAACCTTCAGCACATGTTTGGTACGCAGGATAATACGATAATCAAGGATTTGACTTCTTCTTTTGTATTGTCTAGTAGACTCTACCAAAGAAGCCATTTATGTAATCTTTTCTGTGTGTCTTGACTAATGATGTAATTAACTTACAGGCATCAGCTGATCAAGCCAATGTTGACTTTTTGATTCCATTATTTATGAGTGTGACACTTGTCATGTACTTCTCGTTGCTTTCCATATTGGTAATTACATGTCAATATGCTTGGCCAACAATATTCATCATAATTCCACTGATTTGGCTTAACATATGGTACCAGGTATGGAATTTTATTCCTCACTATTGTTATTTCAGTCCTCATGATTATATAGTATAACCTGAAGCCTACACATGACTTCAGTTTTTTGCTGCTTTTAGTATAATCTATGAACCAAAGATCAAAATTTTCCCTTAGCAGTACTCTCCATTTTTTTTTCTTGATGCAGGGATACTATATTGCATCCTCCCGTGAATTAACACGACTTGAACAAATCACTAAAGCCCCGGTCATCCATCACTTCTCTGAAACCATTTCCGGTGTTATGACAATACGTTGCTTCAGAAAGCAGGAAAAATTCTTTCAGGAAAATGTTGACAGAGTGAATGCCAATCTGAGGATGAATTTCCACAACAATGCATCAAATGAGTGGTTGGGTTTCCGTTTGGAGTTGTTTGGTTGTTTTGTCCTATGCATTGCAGCCGCTTTTTTGATCTTGTTGCCAAGTACAATCATCCGACCAGGTATATCTCAACATTTTGGGCTAGTTTGGCAGGGGCCTTTGCTTCTGCTTTTTGTAGAAGAGTTTCCCAAGGAAGCCTGCTTTGTGGAGCTTCCTTTTAAAGCTCTTTTAATCAGACAAATCACTTCTAGAAAATTATCCAAACAGGTTGAAAAAATAGCTTTTGGCTTTTCAAATTCTTGCCAAATGGGCCTTTAATAAAACAAATAAGCTTTCGACTAAAATTCTTTGGATACTAAATTAATACATGGTCATTTTGTTATTAGCGTACGTTGGACTGTCACTTTCTTATGGCCTGCCACTTAATTCGGTGCTGTATTGGACCATCTATCTTAGCTCGTTTCTTGAGAACCGTATGGTTTCAGTCGAGAGGATAAAACAGTTCATAAATATCCCGGCAGAAGCTGCATGGAAGAAAAAAAATACTCTTCCATCTGCTGATTGGCCTAATCACGGTGACATTGAAATAAAGGAATTGCAGGTATCCAATTGTTCTCAAGTCTTCTGTGGAGGATGTAAACTAGTTCCACGATTTTAGTTTTAACTTGTTTTCGGAGTTTCAGTACAAATCTTGCTTTTTTGGACAGTAATCTTTACTTACAAAAAAATAAGTTTACTATTTTTAATCTTAGCCACACGTGCCGTCTGGAGTGGTGGATATATGTTTCAGCATCTCTATTCGTGACAAACTGTGGACATAAATCTGAGCAGGTTAGGTATCGGCCAAATACTCCTTTGGTATTGAAAGGAATATCTCTCAGCATCCATGGAGGGGAGAAAATTGGTGTCGTTGGTCGAACTGGAAGTGGAAAGTCAACTCTGATCCAAGTGTTCTTTAGGTTGGTAGAACCTTATGGTGGGAAGATAATAATTGATGAGGTTGACATATGCAAGCTCGGCCTTCATGATCTTAGGTCTCGTTTTGGAATCATCCCTCAGGAACCTGTCCTATTCGAGGGAACTGTTAGAAGCAATATTGACCCCCTTGGGTTGTATTCTGATGATGAAATATGGAAGGTATGATTCCGTTTATAAAGTGCGTAAATGATATGTTGGACTGTCTATTAGCTCTCACGTCAAAGGTGAATAACTGTGTGTGTTAGCCTCACATTTTTCTGAGTTTTGCCAGCTCATTATTGCTCGATATTAGGTACACATCCATAACATGATAAACTCCATTATGATGTCTAGAACTGAGTTACTTTTGATTTTGCTGATTAATGATTCTTTGTTTTTTCGGTATAATTCTAGAGTCTTGAACGCTGCCAGCTGAAAGACGTCGTGTCAGCAAAACCTGAAAAACTCGATACTTTAGGTCCCCACCATTTTTCATTGGTCTTTCATTTAATTTCTATTAACGATTCCTATCTATGTAACTAACACATACCAGCACTGTTTCTTCCACAGTGGTTGACTCTGGAGATAACTGGAGTGTGGGACAAAGACAGCTTCTATGCTTGGGACGAGTCATGCTGAAACGCAGTAGGATTTTGTTTATGGATGAAGCAACAGCATCCGTTGATTCACAAACCGATGTCATCATTCAGAAAATAATCCGTCAGGAATTCTCATCTTGCACGATTATTACTATAGCTCACAGAATACCAACTGTTATAGACTGCGACAGGGTGTTGGTTATAGATGACGGTTAGTTGCTCACTTTGTTACTTTATTACTATCACTCCAATTTTTTTTTTTTTTTTTCATTTTGGAACTTACTCATTCCTTATAAATAAACGTTTTAAGCTTAGCCAGAACCATGCTCCAAGAGCTGCAAATGCTGTGCTCATTGTCTATTACTGTAGTAACTTAGTGATTTTAGTCATTGATTCTTATGCACTTTATTTTTGTATTGTTATGTGTTTACAGGATGGGCAAAGGAGTTTGATCGTCCGTCTAGTTTGCTCGAGAGGCCCTCACTATTCGGGGCATTGGTTCAAGAGTATGCCAACAGATCGTCGGGATTATGATTGCTTTAGCTGCATACAATTACTAGAGGCCATCAAGGTGCCATATTGGCTCTTAACTTGCTCTGGCAACATTGGAACACAAAGGGGAATCTGATTACAGTGCAACAGAAGTTTCCTACTGTACTCCCCCAGCCCCGCTCCCCAATCCCCTTTGGCCAAATTTTTCGTTGTCCTGATATTCGAGTTCAGCATTCGTATTTATGCGTACCCTTTATGACTTGTTTACCTAAGATAGACACATAGTCGAAGTCTTGTTTATTTTGTGTCATTTAGTCTATATCAAACGTGCACTTATAATTCATGCATGTAATATCCAAAATTCTCCAAGTAATAACTTGCTTTATTGAAAGAAAGAGATAGAGACGAGATGCTGAATGCTTCTCTTATGCAATTTGCGGGAAAAACCCATTCTTAGAAGGAGGAAGAAATAAAGACAAGATTTTGCAAATACTTTTATTGTCAACTGGTTCGCAACACTGTGTTACTGTTGAATTCAATTTATTTGGGCATCAAATGGGCCGGGCCGGCACAATTCCAAGCTTCATAAAGAAGAAATTACACAAAATCAGATTTTTCAAGATTCAATTTCAAAAATCAGATCTAATGTTTACTTATACAAAAATCAGATATTAATTCAAATATTATAAATTAATACATTAATATTAATAATAATATTATTAATTAATTCATATACACACCCTATCCCATCCACCACAAACCATAAATCATTTCTCTTTTTCTTCTCCCCATTCTCTCTTCTTATCTCGTCTCTCTCTACCCTCTCCATCAGACTGCCGTTGTCGTCGCTAAGGAGCATTGTCGCCGCAGACACCAGTGATCATTGCGCGATGCTCTACTGCACCGCGCCGCGCCTCTTCTCTTTTCTTATCTCATCCCTCTCTATCCTCTCCATCACAGAGCCGCTTCGGTCGTTGCCGTTGCTTCAGTTCGTTGGTGATGGTGGTGGATCTGCGATTTCGATCTAGTGGACTTGGGGAGGATGTTGCAGTGTGGTGGATTTGTGTAGATCGTGGTGGCAGGGGCGATTTGGAAATTTTTTATTGGGGTTGGTGGTTGCGGTGTGATGGAGATAAAGATAGAGGAGATTTTAGTTGTGGTGGCGACTGTGATGGAGATGGTGGTGGCGGTAGCTGCGGTTGTGGATTGATGATGCTTGTGTTGGTGGTAGTAGTGGTTTGGGGTGGTTTTGGTGTTGTTGGGGGGAGGGGGTTTGGGTGGTTTTTGTTGGTTGTGCAGGTGCTAGCGGCGGTTGTGGGTCTAGTTGCGGCAATGACGATGAGGTTGGTGGTGGTAGGGTCTCCAGGGACCTTGGCGGTGGGGAGACATTTTGCTGGTTATTGGTGCTGCTGTAATGTTGGTGCGGTGATGGGTCGCAGTAGTGGTGGTACATGTTGTGACGGTGGTGTTACAGGTGGTGGTGGATCTGGTTGTCGTGGTGAGGTGTTGGTTTTGATTTTTGTTGTTGGAAGGTGGAGTTGCTGGCAGTGGCGGTGAGGGTTGGGGTGGCGACGGTGGTGGTGGTCATGGCGATGGTGCGTTAGTTGTACGTGGGATGAGCATGAGGTGGGGGCGTTTGTGACCAATTATTTGAAATTGTGATCAATAAATTGGATATTTTGTGACCAATAAATAATAAGTGACCTAAAACTTTAAAATGGGGCATTAACATTTGTGATTTGTGATCGATAAATTCATATTGTGACAAATAAATTGGATATTTTGTGACCAATAAATAATATGTGACTTTTTAATTTGATAGATTCGTGACCAATGAATAAATTGTGACGTATAAATTTTTTATTTGTGACCGATAAACAAATTGTGATCGTAAAATAATTTGTGACATATGAAAATTGTGATTTGTGACCAATTATCTGGAATTTGTGACCAAATTATATGAATTGTAACATTAATATATTTAATTAATAAAATATACGTTTAATTAATTAATTTATGAATAAAATTTTAAAAAGTCTAAGATTTGAAATTTTAAACATAATTTCTTAAATTTGAAATTTATAAAATTAAACCCTTTAGTTATGAAATCTTCCCTTTCCAAAATTCAAACAACGCTTTCCAAAATTCAAACAACGCTTGAACAGTGAAATATATTTTTGTATTTTTAAATAAAATAGTATTTAACAGAAAAAATGAAATAATTGTCAGCCCCTCTTGGTCAAGCTTGTTTTAATAAAAGATGATTAAATGAGAAGTTAAAAAATTAATAGAAATTATGAATCCTATAAAATTTGTAATTATAATTAATTGTTAAATGTAAAACTTATAATAGTTTACAACTCTGTTTTGGCACATCCCATTATTTCTTTTATGATGCCAAGAATAAGAACCAAGTTTTAAATTATGTAGAAGCAGATAATTTATCGAGGCATGTAAAACTCTTTCGAAATTGCAGTCATAAACTTGATTTATTAAATTATCGAGGAAAAAATAAATTAGCATAGACAATAAGGTCATGTTGAACGCATATATCAAGTTAGACCTATAATATATAAAATCAACCAACATTTATTGAATTTAATAGCCTCTTATGGAAAAGAAAGTAAAAATTGTGATCTCTTACATCAATTTACATTTATCAGTTTAATTTTACTGTACAAAGACATCAGTGAAGTTGAAATGCCAATAACATTGACCTATAAGCCAAAAAAATATAAAATAAAATAAAAATGAAAGGTAAACAATTGCATGATTCTTATAAAAGGGTTGTTTGACAAAACTTTTAATAAAAGTTAATAAAATATATGGTTGAAAAAAGTTGATAAAAGTTTTATGGATTAGTTGCACAAGCACAAATTATTAATATTTAGGGTAATTGGCACAATACCCCTAATATTTGTCAGTTTTGCGAAATACCTCATATTATTTTATTTTGATGCAAATTTTCTAAATTATTCAAACGTTGCAGAATGCAATATTTTCGTCATTTTTCCTTGTAAAATGATGAAATTACCTTCTCTTTAAATAAAAAAAATAAAAAGAAGAAAATAATAAAAAATTAATTGCATCCATAACACCGGATTTTGTTCAAAAGATGCAAACGAATATTAATTAAAACAATTTAAAAATTTAAAAAATAAAAAAATATTTCCTCTCTACCTTCTTCTTCTACTCCTCCAGTGGTACTACTAACATCGTCGCCACCACTCGTTGTTAATTTCTTATTGAACTTGGTAAAAGGATGAAAAGTTTTATTATGCAACGTTTGGGTGATTTAGGAAAATTTTGCACCAAAATAAAAGATAAAACCCATATTTGGATTCCATTTTAATTTTAATACATTTTTTTCTTCATTTTAATTACACATTCTTCAATAAAATAATATAAATTCAAAATTTTTCCTTTTTAATCGCATATTCTCTAAAAAATTACTATCCGTTAAAACATATATCAAACAAGGGCTACATATGCATTTACAAAATAGACAGAAGTCAAGAGGTATTGTACCAATGATCTAAATATGTGTAATTAACATATAACGTCATTACATTTCATTGTTATTGTGAAAAACGTCAATACCTTTCATTATTTGGATTTCACATTTCATTGAGCAAAAGAAAAATTTTCATTTATTTTCTCAATTAAAAATTGTCAAATGACAAAATACCATTTCCTTTAAATAAAAAAAAGAAAAAAGAAAAAAATTACTTGCAATCATAGTCCCAATTTTTAAAAAAAGCTCACATAAGTCCAAAATAAATTATTAAAAGGGTAATTAATAAATAATGTTCACATCTTTCACTTTTATTGCGAAAAACATACATGCCTTTCATTTTTTTTGATATTTTCATCCTTAATTATACATTTGATTGTGCAAACCATCATTTCCATCCATTTTCATCCAATTTCTGAATAAAAAACTGTGAAATAATGAATATCACCTCATATTTAAATAATTTTTTTTAAATTTCTGATTCTTTAATAATTTATTTGGGACTCGTTTTTACTTATTAATTTTTTTAATAAATTTAATTGGGATTCGTTTGCACTTTTTATAAAAAAAATCAAAAAATTTAAATAATTTATTGAGGACTCATTTGCTCTTTTTTTGAAAAAATGGGACAATGGTTACAATTAATTCTTTAATTTTTTTTATTTAAATAGGAGAGTATATTCATCATTTCACTATTTTTTATTAAAAAATTGGATGAAAATGGATAAAAATGATGGTTTGTGCTATCAAATGTATAATTAATGGAGAAAATACAAAAAAAAAAAAGGTAGGGGCGTTTTTTGCAATAATAGTGAAAAGTGTGCACATTATGTGTTAATTACCATTTTAATAATTTATTTGAGACTTATTTGAGTTTTTCAAAAAAGTTGGGACTATGTTTGCAATTAATTTTTTCTTTTTTCCTTTTATTTTATTTAAATGAGAGTATTTTCGTCATTTCACAATTTTTAATTGAGAAAATGGATAAAAATGACATTTTGCGCAATGAAACGTGGAAATAAGGGTGAAAATACTAAAATATGAAAGGTAAGGACGTTTTTCAGAATAACAGTGAAAGATGGGGACGTTATGTGCGTCTTTTTTTTTTTTATATATTTTTTTTCTTTAGTGAAAAAAAGAACAAAGAAAAAGGAATTCCTTTTGCATTTTTGGCTTTGCAACCTTTTGTTCTCCCTCCCCTCGCCTCTACATCCAATAGGCAATTCCCCGACGTTTCTGCTCTTTTTCCTGTACGTATTAACTGTAGATCTGCTCCTTTCCAGTATTCTCAGTTCTTCCTGGAAGAGGAAATTGACTTTTTCATACGCACACCAAATTCGTCTTGGTCATTAAGCTGCAAAACCCTAATTATTCTTTGAGTAGGTTTCTTTTACAAGGATCCCCCGATAACTCTCAAGGGAAAATATCCGTTTTCGTAGAAAATTTGAAATTTCGTGCCAATTTGTTCTCAAAATGCGGATTCTTAAATGATTCGACCTTTTTCTCCCGTAGGTTTGGTATCTTGGTTAACCCTTCGAAAATGGGGGCTTTAACCATCAATCGGAAGCGAGGTGACGATTATTTCAAATCCCCAGCTCCAACTTCACCCTCATTTGTTCGCTCGTATGCTCACGTTTCCAAAAAGCCCAAGCTTTCGAAATCCATGGATCAAAATACCGTTGATTTTGATAGGCCCCTATCCGCAAAATCTGTGAATTCGAGGATTTCTCAGTATCCGGATTCGAAACCTAGGTTTATGAGGGAAGTCCATGCCCCAGTTAGGAGTCATAGATTTGGGCTTTCGGCGATTAAGAATAAAATTGTGTCTAGTTTAAGTCTTGAAGAAAGTTCATCTGTTAGAATGGGGAATATATATGGAACTCTTAAATTTAGGTTGGAAAAGGCGAAAATTAGTGCAATGAAAACTTTCAGGTATGTAGGAAAAGAGAATGAGTCCGTTGATAAAGAGAGAGAAAAAGAAGTGATTGAGATTGATGACGAGAAGGAAAGTCAAGATGATATGTCGGAAAATTTGAGTGTTCAGGGGGTGGAGGTAGTGGATTTTCCGAGGATCAATTGGAAGGAGGGGAATGGTGTTTTGGGACATTCACGGGAATTTAAGGGGAAAATGGTGGAAAGGAATTTACACTCATTGGATTCTTATGTTGTTTCTGATACAAGTGGTGTGAATGTTAAGGTGGATTCTACTGAAAATATGGACTTATTGCTGCTGAACCAGAAACCAGTTCTGTCGGGGTTATCTGTTCATAGGAAGCTATATGATTCCGCGAAGAAGAGGAATGATAAGCTGAATAGTTTAAGTTTTGCCATAGAGTTAGAGGAAAAGTCCTTTCAAAGGCTTCAATTACTTCGGCCTCAGAAGAAAGTGGAAGAAACTAATGAGGTGACATTTTCTGAAATCATACCCTCTGGATATATACTGTGTATGAGTGTAATTGTTCGTTTTATTTATTTCCGTATAATAGGTTTCATTGACTTGCAGCATGTGTCCAAAGAATGTTTTATGCCTATTACTGTGGAGGAAGAGGCTGAGGTTGCTCGGGCTTTGTCTAATTCCAATAGGTATCTTTTGTTGTAATACTTCATCTTTAATTGGATTCGATTTCTGTGTATCAATATAACTGTTGTGCATTTTGTTGCTTCTCAATTTATGCAGGAGAAAGGTTTTGGCGAGTCATAAGGATTCTAATATTGATATTACTGGAGAAAAATTGCAGTGTTTAAAACCAGGTGCATGGTTGAATGATGAGGTAATTTTGTCTTCTTCTTTTTTTTTTTTTTTCTGGAGTGTGTTGTTGGGAAAATTGAAAAAGATTTTAGTTAGCAGCCAAAGCTTAAGCAGGATGGTTGTGATGACTTTTGTCTGCCCTGGTTTCACTCTTCTTGCTTTGCAGGTAATTAACTTGTATCTAGAGTTATTGAAAGAAAGGGAAAAAAGAGAGCCACAAAAGTTCTTGAAATGTCATTTCTTTAACACATTCTTCTATAAGAAGGTCTGTTCGTTTCTCTCAGGCCTTTCCTATTAAATATTCATAATAATATTTTACAGAAATGTTTTATATGCATGCTGTTTATATTGAGTAATGTATCAATCTGTTTGGATTGACAGTTTGGCATTTTAATTTGAGTACTTGATGTTAGAATCCATCATAATGTTTCATCATTTTAAGAACAATATTTATCCATTTCTCAGATTTGAGAGTACATTAGAACTTTTTCCTATATCACATGACTTCTCAATTCTGCTAGGGGTCAAAAGGTGAATACCATCAACTTAGGCATATACATTCTCGACCCCTGTTTGAATGGCATTTTTGGTCAAACACACATTATCTAACAGATGGAATTTACATTAACTTGCTTTGTTTTTAATTGAATATCTTTCCCAATAAGAGCTTATAATTTGACTTTTACGTTGACATAGTTTTCTTAATATAACATATGATGTCTTGCATGAAAAGGAAAGTTGGAACACAGAACGTCAAAGAAAAGAATGTGCTTGGATGAGTATTAAGTTACTCGGCTTATTTCCCTCATGAATTTTTTTAGCACACAAATTTAGAAAATTTGACTTCGTTACCATGCTGCAGATTCAGATGCATTCATGAAGTGGATTGATTTTTTATTAATTTTACTTATGCTGCTTTGTAGCTTCAGCTTGCCTAATGAAAGAGCTAATAATAAGCTCTTTCCTTCATTAAATAATCCAAACCTATTTTGATATGTAGCACTTCCACATTATGGAATTTCTTATTTGTTGTCAGCTTAGTTACTTCAATATTTAAGTTTTTGGCAGCTCGTCTCATTCTATCAAGTTCATGTGCTCTGCATGCATCTATACTATGGCCATCTATGGCCATTTGTCATGATACCTACAAGCTTCCATATGAACTAGTTATAGTTGGATTCTATTAAGGATTGTTTAGTATATTCTTCTGAATCGACTGGGTCATTTGTTTATTATTCTCAGCTAATTAGTGGTAGAGGTGGTTACAACTTTCAATCAGTTAGAAGATGGACTACCCAAAAAAAGCTGGGATATAGCCTCTTGGAGTGTGATAAAGTCAGTTCTTATAATTATTCTCTCTTTTAAGCTTAAATTTTTATATTTCCGTACAAAAAGTTCCATATTTTATTGTACATTTAGCTCATTTGATTGTTTTTTTCCAAGATTTTTGTACCTATCCACAAAGAAGTACATTGGTGTTTAGCAATTATAAACAAAAAGGATGAAAAGTTCCAGTATCTTGATTCACTCAGAGGAGTTGATCCGAAAGTAATGAAAGTACTGGTATGCTTGCTATCTTATTAATTATGAAGTATATACAGCCTTCATTTCCTTTGTTTTGCTTTTTGACTTATATTAAAGAACGAGAGGGCAAAGCCTTATTCTCAGTACCTTTGGAGTCGGGTGCATGAATCTTTATCTGCCATTCCTCTCTTTTCCTTGCTAAATCTACATCCTTGACAACTAGAAAAGACCATGTTATTTTTAGTGTATCTTTTTCTCTTCTAACTTGCTCTAAGCTGTTTAGCTTGACGTGAAACATGACCCTACCTCCAGAGTCGTCCTTCTCCTCATTTAGTGGCACTTCCTCTTATCCTATCCATTTTAGTACAACTGCACATTCCATATTATCATCCTAATTTCTGATACATTCATCTTATGGACATCTAGCCGTTTAACAGCCAACACTTCCAACCAGAAAGCATAGGCGATCTAATTTCTGTTGTGTAGAATGAGGGAGGTTTACTTGGTGAATGCAAGGGCTGTTAAGAGGGTAACCAATTAATTTGACATTTCCTAAAGTGAGAACTATACTAGAGAATTCAATGATGAAATTGGCTTTAAAGGAAAATATCTGGACTATAATAATTTCTGTAGCACAAACACTTCAATTAGGGTAGCGTGTTCGTGTCGGACACGAGTCGATACCGATACTTCTCTGACACTCTACCGTAATC
>CAIGRP010071206.1:0-21509 GCA_903798385.1 Fraxinus cuspidata | reverse complement strand
AATCAGACAAGAAAAAGAGCACCAAGAAAACCATTGTCATTGCGATTGTTGTAACTGCTGGGGTGACACTTGCCGTTTCTGTACTCCTCTTCTTATTCTATCGTAGGTTCTGTGGGGCTGGTTCTGCACAGAGGGGAAACGATGAAAAGAGGAAAAAAATAAGAGATGCGAGATGAATACTAAAACGACGTCGTTTTTGAATTAAATGCATATACAAAAAAAAACTCACTCTTTTATATAGTTAGGATATTGGAATTACGTTATTTCGGCCTTGAAACTATTTTTAAATGTTAAGACTGATCATTCTTAAATATTTTACTAAAACGTCACTGAAAATTACAATCGATAAGTAAAAGAAATACAAGAAAGATTTACAACCCAACATAAATAAATTAAGTTTTAATAAATAATCTGAGAGAGTAAAAAACGTAATAATTGCTTATTTAGTAAAATAAAATAATTTTTTCATCTGGAAATTTTATTTTAAAAAATAAGCAAGAAAAAATGGCGTCACCCGAACTTGAACCGAAGACGTTCAGTTTGTTAGATTGACGTGATAACCAACTATACCACCAAACTTTTTTCCGCTTGTTTCATTTATTTGTTTAAATAATTTTTGCCATAATATTTCTTCTAGACTAAACCCTTCTTGAATTGCTTTGCAGCAGAAATATATTTTTTTAAAAGGAAAATGGAGAAAAATGACGTAATGTCCCTCGCCGATCTGCCGACGGTGATGGTGACTAACAACGACGGAATCGATGCCCCTGGGTTACGTGCTCTCGTCCACGTCCTCGTCTCCTTCAACCGCTTTAATGTCCTCGTCTGTGCCCCTGACTCGTATGTATATGTATTTTATATCCATCTGTCTAATTTTCCATTAAATAATTTAAATTTCTGGTTAAATGTTAATTATGTTGCTTAGTTGCTTAATCGGTAGCCTTTAGAGTTTGCTTGTGTTTATCCATGTTTCTACGGCCTAAACGTTATATTTTTTATATACTGTAGTCATATGTGCAAAAGCATCGTGTTTATTTCTTTTGATGATAGTTTGATTTTTAGAAAATAATCTCAAATTTTGACATCCATATTTTATTTTGGAGAATGCCTTTGAATGATGCCTTGTGTTATTTCTTACACTTCTGCTGTTTATGAATACAGCGAAAAGTCGGCTGTTAGTCATAGCATTACTTGGCGAAGTGCTGTTTCAGTTAAGCCTGTGGAAATCAGTGGAGCTACTGCCTTCGCAGTTTCTGGTCAGCTTCTATCATTTACATCTCTTGTAAATTACTGACGATAGGAAATCTTGAAGAAATGTAGACAATACCTTGTATGATTTTATCTAAGCCATCTTGATGTAGAGAAACTCCAAATATTCTGTTCTTTTAGTAGAGCAGTGCTTAGAAAAGATGTGAAAGTATTTCTTTTTGCCTGACCTTTTCATAGGTCTTCTATTCCTTTTGTTTCTTTTAGATGTAAAGCATTATTCGCTTTATTTGGTTGCCATTATAGTGCATGATAGTTCCGTATGTTGCTTTCCATCCTTAAGGCTCAATAGCAACTAATAATGGCATGATTGACTTGTTAAGACAGCAAATTATGCTGACTGTACTTGGTGTTTCTATACTTCACTCATCATTATGTATAAGAATATACTTTCGTGCCACATTTTTATCAAGCTTATCCATATCGCTTGAGGTGGAGGGATTATACTGTTTCCAACATAAAATAATGTTAATTAGATAATGATAATGCTAGATACAAATGTCCTTTGACATATTCTTTTCGAATCTGCTATCTATTTCCTACCGTGCTGTTTTCATTTGTTTTCTGCTTTACTCATTTTCCCATAATTTTTGTAGGAACTCCCGCTGACTGTACATCTTTGGGAATTTCAAAAGCTCTCTTCCCTTCAGTACCTGATCTGGTAATCACTCATGATGGAGAGGTTTATAGTATATAGTATATACTCCACATCATCCTCCTTGTATGGTGCCTGAACAGTGGTGGACATTGAATAGCAATTCCTTTGTGCAGTTTAAAGAGCAACAATTTATTGGCTACTATCCTTTTTCACTTAAATCTTTCAACCTCATTGCAGATCTTTTCATGTGCTTTTTAGTATGAAAGAATTGCTTATGTACTTTTTATCTCTGATTTGCAGGTGATTAGTGGCATCAATATGGGCAGTAACTGTGGTTATCACGTGTTAGTAACATAAACTAGATTTGGCCTCATGCGTTTGATATATATATATAATAAAACCACAAACTTATTTGCAAACAGAATAGGATTCATTTATTGATCAGAGTCACTTATCTATGCTTGTGCATCTTTCGACTGGCCATCTTGTTGCAAATGCAGGGTATATTCAGGGACGGTAGCTGGCGCTCGGGAAGCTTTTTTAAATGGTGTACCATCTGTGTCTATATCATATGACTGGTACATATGTTAGAGAATAGTTCATATCAATTTACATTCACGTTTCCATTAGGTTCAGGTACCAGTTCACGTACTGTCGTACTTAAATATTCATTGCTTTCATATTCTTGGATACATTCATGCGTTTTCATTTACGCATCTAGATGAAGTGTCTTAGAAATCCTATCTAAATAGAGTTGTGGGGAGTTTCTTAGGCAAGGTAAAAGGACGGAAAGAGAATTTCATAATACTTTATACAAGGTTAGATTCCTCTCCATAAATCAAAAGCAAATACTTCTGTCTCATTCTTCTTTCTATAACTTTAGATTGACCACCTCCGGCTGTTTTCTAACAAAGCATATGACTCTAAAAGCATCCTCAATTGATTAGAAATTTTTTATCTTGCCTAATTCTATCATGCGGAATAAATATTGATAACTGAATTATACTTAAGTTACTGAATGAACCAATTCATTTTAATTTTCAAAGAATCAATATTAACAAATTTTTCGGAAAATGATTAGTTGTTTAATCAAATCACGGTGTCTATACAACACCCTTGATAGTAGCTATGCAACACCTTCGACGATGCGCCAACAGGCCAAAACCTTATTTTCAATGGACTTAGGTAACTAAATTGAATCCTTTTTCACTATTCCTTTTGATCTAGATGCAAACTTCGATCTTTTTGCAACCACCTCAGACAAGGTTATTTGACCTACTTCTCCCTATTGTAACCTGTTCTATGAGAATCGCATTGCCCTCGTAGGCGGGAGTTTTTTTAGATGTATGCAAGACATGTCCTACAGTCTAATAGGCTATTCCCTTAATTTATCCTTAACTGGTACGGCGTCCACTTATTGGCTTATATCCTCATTTTTAATTTCTAATTGTATCTGTTCTAGAATGGTAGCACTTTCATGTTAACGTCTTCATTTCTGTTATGTGCATGTTACAAGCATTCCTTTTAATGGCCCAAACATTTAATATAATAAAATATAGCTGGTCTAGTAAATGTATTAAAACACTTTAATTACGGTTTCTTGCCTTAATTTGATACTTTTTTTAGAAAGAACTATCAGGAATAAATTAAGAATGTAAATTCATTTTGGAACTTAGTTTTAGCTCAAATGACAAGCATCTCTAGCAGATAGTCCAGGCTGTTGAATGCTAGAGTTTCTCTACTTAATCTCGGCCTTTGGAATTTCACCTCAGAGCAGAAATAGTCAGGTTCATATTACAGAGGCATCAGCACCCATGAATTGACTGACGATTCAGAGAAGTAATGGAAGTTTGATCTGCAAACAACTGTTAAGACTTTTCATCTGATGCATCTTGCAAGGATGGGATTATTAGACAACTTAAAATGTATGACTTACTTGGATTGCTAACTGCCAGGGCTGGAGGGAGGAGTGATGTCAATGACTTCAGGCTGGCTGCAGACGCATGCTTACCAATAATCAGCGCAATATTGGTTGAAATCAAGAAAAAAACTTATCCTCAAAACTGTTTTCTGAATATAGATGTGCCAACAAATGTTGTCTGTCATAAGGTAATTTGTGGGTTTTCTTTGGCACAACAATTGACTCAAAATTCATCAAGATGAGATGTTGCAGATTTGGCCACATTCAATTCTAGTACCTGCATTCCCTCTCAACATTGATGCAAACAGTGAAAAATTGGTGTTTCTATTTGTATATTGTTCTTTTTAGCTTGTCTCTTAAAACTTTGGATCTTTTAGTTACTGCACTTCGTTTTCTCCTCACTTCCTCTGCCTTGACTTAACAATGAACATATTGAGTTTATGACATGCTTCTTGTTAATTTGCTCATTTTTAATTGTGATCATTGTACAGAAGAAGATGCTAAGTTCTGTTTTGTTAATTCCAATAGGGTTATCGGCAAACTAAGCAGGGTAAGAGTATTGTGAAAATGGGATGGAGGCAAGTTACTTCTGATGCTCAAGGAGGAAAGATGTTATCAACAATGACTATGGAGATGAATTCATCGTCAAATTTTGAGTCCGATGCTTTGAGTGCACCTCATGACCATCTTATGTTCAAGAGACAAGTATGATTCTTTCTCTTTTAGCTTCTTGCACATTTTTAAAGTTCGCATTTTTTCCTTTAGAACTTATGCATCAAATTGTGGTTTCCACACAAGTCTACTTGCTGTGCATGCATTATCTTCCTCTTTCTGAGTTTTTAATTGGAAAATAGCCATGTCGTGCATTAGGTGA
This sequence comes from Fraxinus cuspidata, assembly GCA_903798385.1. NCBI lineage: Eukaryota > Viridiplantae > Streptophyta > Magnoliopsida > Lamiales > Oleaceae > Fraxinus > Fraxinus cuspidata. The sequence continues at coordinate 16,850 of CAIGRP010071206.1, read as the reverse complement.
GGGGATCATACGTGGAAGACGGAGATGCAGACTACAGTTCCCTTCAAAGAGGATATGTACGTTTAGTGTGTTCTATTTTTCATAGCCAGTAATTGAAGAGGAAGGTCCATGTTTAATTATCACTGACTTTTTCTTTCAGATAACTATTACTCCTCTAGGTGCCTTGTCTCATGCAGAGTTAGACGCCCAAGCGTACTTTAAAGAATTGCTGCCAGGTGTTACTGAACGTTACTTTTCTTCTGCATTGTAAAGATGTAAGTCATGTCTTTCAAATAGAATTATGGAAACCGTCAAGGAAAAGTCTGAACCAACTTGCTTATTATTCTGTTATGCATTCATGAGTATCTTCTTATTGAATACCATGTTTTTATCGATATCAAAAGCTTCCAACTTAGTAGCTTCTCTGTAGCTCTAGTATTATAACATAGATTTAAAGTTTCGAGGTTGAAACATTGTAAGAATGGTTAAAACAAATGAAAGCTTCTGGGATTGTACTCTTTTTCTAATCTAAACTTGTGGAGACCCCAGAAGATAACTGAGCTTAAGATTCAGTTCCTGATCAATTTATATTCATGTGGCTTCACATGTTATCACGTGAGGCTCCAGAGATGGATATAAATGATGATGGCGTTTCTATCCCTGTATGGTAATAGTGAATGATCTTGCATTTTGATGTACTTTCATGAGGTGTCATCATTCCTACTTATAGGGCGCCTTATCATTTATGCATTATTTCTCGTCTCCCTTCACAATCTTTTGACAAGTTTTGTCGCTTAATATTAATATATATTTATGCTGATGAGCTCATGACTTTATTTTTCATCCGCCTTTAATTTTTCAAGTCTTAGTGCTCGCTTCATTGTTGCTGCAAGTAGATTCTGATTTCTTTTCTGTATTTCACTTTTCCGTTTTTTTATCTTAAATAGTTTCTATATAAAATATAGAACTGGAAATTATTTCATGAGATGTTGCCGGAATTCTATGCAACTTTTGTTCTCTGTTTCAATAATTTGTGTAAAGACTTCGTTATTTCCTAAACAATCAGAAATTATATGGATGGACACAGAAAAACCAAGCCAAATCCAGTCTTTAGCTTTCATTAGTGAACCTCAATCAACTTTTTAATGGTGTGAAGAACCTATCAAGCTACCATGTCAACTGCTAGAAATGGACTAAAATTTGAAAAAGAATTACACTTCACAGTCAACTACTTTTTTTCTCCCAGAAAGTGTTAACTAAATTATGCTTTGATGCAAAGCTTCTTATACGCATGATGCTCTTTCATTTTTCTTTTTGCTTCTAGATAATTCCATCTATTTTATATTTCTTGGATAACTCGAAGGGCCAGTATATCCAGAATAAGTGAATAAAATCAATAATTTATTAAGAAAATCTGCATAGAGCACACTCAAAAGAGAATGGAAATATAAAGTGAAAAGAAGAAAAGCAAAAACCTAAATGAGTAAAATATTTTATGTATGAATGTAATCTCCCTGCTTCGCACAATATGTGAGAACATCATTTTGGTGGTGGCAAAGCTTGTGGATGTGATTCCACTAATATGGACCAAAGAACATGCACATCTTCATAGGGACAGTTTTTGATATCCTCGTACAGGATGTATATCCCTCTACCTGAGAAACCAATATAGGAAATGCAGTGAGTTTGCTTTGTAAATGATCTCTTGAGAAAGTCTAGAAATGCCATATATGAATGAAAACAAAATATGGGTGTTCATAAATGCAAATCAGAACATCAATAGTTACATAGAGGTACAGAATGCAGGTTTATATTATCATGCTACAAGTTTAATAACGAGTATATATGAGATAACAGAGGATGTATACAATTATGAATGCGTAGTTTAGGCACTAAAAAGATTGAAGATATTGAATTCTCTTGCATGTTTGTAGAGCACGCATGTTTGCCTGTGATTCTCAGAAACTGCAGTTCTTTGTAATGCAGAAGGAGGATATAACGAGAAGAAAAATGAAAAGCTAATGATGTTATCTGAGGTTGTGGAAATATTGTAAGTATATCAGTCTGAACTTTGAAGTAGAAAGCATTATGCAATCAGGAAATGTTAAGAATTACAGGAAATGAGGACGTACTTTTTTTTCGAGCCGAGTGCAGACGAATCCAGAGCTTCTTCAGCGGAGAGAACAGGGACTGCAGCCACCTCATTTGGATTAGAGAGAGTGGCTCATGGTAGGTGAAAGGATAGGGGGGAAAATAAGAGAGAAAAACTGCTAGTTTGCTTAGACAAGGGTGAAGTTTAGGTCACAATTCAAATAAATATTTAACATTCCCTTGAAGACTAAACACGCATGTCAAGTTTTGTGCTTGGTAAAATGTCTCTTTGTAGCTTTTCTTCTTGTAGTTAAAGTAATCATTCTACCAATCAGCTGTTTTTTTCACACTTAATTCATGGCAATTATCCTTCTTCACACTCGTCCCTTTCATTATTGTTAGGGTTCTGGAATACTTTTTTTTGGGTTTCTTAAGATGAAATGTATTTGGAAAAAAACTTCCTTTTATAACTTTCTGGGTGTGTTTGAAGTATTATGAACCCACTCATCCATTTGTACCAGTAGGGTCCTCTTGTTACTGTCATGTTAGAGCTTGTTGAGTAACCTGGTTTCTTCCCAGTTTTCAGGCTTTAACCAGAGTGGTTCTCGGTTTTTTTTGGGGTGAAATGACCAGGTTAAGACGATTTCACACTGTATTTTTTTTTTAGGACTTGCTCAGGGTCAATTAGCAGAGGTGTTATTTAAAAAGAACGCTCAATAGATTTGAATGATATCAATTGTAGTTGAGAAGCACAATTGTATTGTTAAAAAATGTTATTTGCCTTATTTTAATGTTATTTACAACAATTTTCAGCTGTCGGCTGAATTTGGATCCAGAAACAATGCCTTAGAGCATCTTCAATGCATTTCATGAACTGTCATCTGAGTGACAATTAAATTGAAAGGTTTTTAGTTTACATAAGGTTGATATCTATTGAATAGACTTCTCGATTTCCTTTTGTCATGTTAGCCGGATATAGTTATTGTCAAATGGCTTTGGAGATAAATCTTTTTAGATATTGTCTACTTTTGCTCATGTGACTAATTTTTTTAACGAGATGTTCTTGGTGACTTGAATTTTGTCGATTCCAAAAGTTGAAGCCAACAAATCTCCACCACCTCATTGATTGGTCACTTCTCTGGTTATCTCTCCATTTTTTCCTTGTGATTTTGTAGAGTATTTATAGTTACCTCAAACATATAGGTTTTTTAATCTTTTTCATTCTTATGGACATGCTTCAATGTGTTACTCACCCGTCCCATTTATATAGGCTCACTTTCCTTATTTTTTTGATTTAATTATATAGTCTTGTTTCTTTATTAAGAATGTTTCGTTTTATTCGTTTACTAATATACCCTTATTTCTTTTTATTTCTTTACTACTTCCAATAATTTACTATTAGTTATTGATGATTAAATGAGAGTAAACTAGGAAAGTTTTGACAAGAATTACTTTTACAATAACATTAAATAAGATTTCTTAATCCGTGTGAAAAACAAAACAAGCCTATATAAATGAGACGGACAGCGTATTTGTAAAATTTTAGCTATTATGTATTCTAGATGATTCCTTCTGAAACACGTGCTCTCTAATTAGTTAAAAATAATTTTCAACAGATTTCTTATGTTGACTTTTCGTATGCTTTCTAATGGCTTGGACACGTGGCAGCTGCACTTAGCCGCCACGTGGCCAATAAGGTTGTGTGGTGTTCATGAGCAGTCGATGGGCAATAGAATTAGTCAATAGGCGCAAGCGAAGGGGATTGATGTCAGAGCGGCTGAACCTTGAAAGAGCCGATCATAATCATAAATCATACTATTTATGTGTCATGATCACATTAATAATCACACGAGGTAATAGTCATATACCATTTAATTTATTGGTCTCAATCACATATTCAATCGACAATTAATATATCGCAAATATCTGATAGTCACAAAATCGTGTAATTAACTTGTCATGGTACTATTTATAACAAATTTTAAAAATAATAGAAACGGTAATTTTGTTTTTATTTTATTTTTTAAAATTTTATTTTATATATATAATGCAATGTTACTGTTTTACCCCTTTTAAATTTAATAAAAATAGTAAAAAGAAGTCGAGTGGCCATTGTGAAATATTATATGAAGTTGGGTGGTCATAGTGAAACGTTATATGCAATTGAATGACTTTGGTGAAATAAAATTAAATTGTGTAGCCATGATGACACTAAATATAAAGTTCAGTGGCCACGATGAAACAAAATTAAGTTCGATGGCCATGGTGTCACCAACTATAAAGTTGGGTGGTCACCAGTGAAATTAACCCTAAAATCAATGCTGAACAGAGAGAGACTTTCAATTCAAAAGTGATAAATTCACTAAAGAACAAATTTCTCATCGAAATCGATAGTCTAGTCTGTTTGACGTTATGAACTACAGTGGTCGTGTCTGATCAAATCCTGGTAGATTGCTTAAACGGGATCCTTAATTATTGACAAGTCCAATGTTTTTTTACCCTATTTCTACTGTTGTATAGATATTCTCAAGAGGGGAAAATTCCCCTGTAGTTTTCTCAGTTGCTTTTGAAGGAAAGAGAGTAGTCTTAAATTTTGTTGCTTTATTCCTCACAACAAACAAATACAATGTGCTGTCTATATGGTATGAAATTCTCTCCTTTTTTTTAGTCTCTCGTTGAAGACAGGTTTAAGTTGTGTTTGATGAATATTAACGAGAAAATAATATCTTTTAAATAGTGATACGATGAAAAATATGTGGTTAAAAAGTAAAGAGAAGTTATTGATGTGAATAAAAATAATATTTTATTGAAAAATGTGTGATTGAAAATAAATTTTGAAATAATATATTTTTCAAGAATGTGTGTCAAACATGGGCTTAAAAGAATACACATAATTTCTTTTTAACATTTTAAAATATTAAATGAGACGTAAGACAAAGAATACAAGTCCAAGTTTTATTATCACCCATATAGAAAATATGTACACAAATACGATATTTTTTTTGTTGAAGAGATAGTATTTAACAGATGAAAATTTACAACAATCAAAATTTTTAGAAACTTCCCTCTTAGTATAAATTTTTCAGTTTCCCCTTGTCTATATATATATATATAATTATATTTGTTTTTTAATTTAGTAATTTTAATTTAGATATTTTATTTTAATTTTGTTTTTGTTTTTCATCTTTTATTGTAGTGATTCATCTTATTCATATTTTTGTGACTATGATTTCTCCTTAAAAATGAACAAATTAAAATTAATCTAAATATTTACTAAAAGTGAACTAAAAGAAATCTAAGCTATAAACATTTGATGTCAATTGTTTTGCATATTTGATTTAATGATAATTTTAATTTTAATTTTTGAATATAATATAGTGTAATTGTCAATAGTATAAAGAATGAAATTAGAGAAAATGCTATTAAATTAAGCAATATAAAATATAATGAATTTCAACTAGCTTTATGAAATTATTCTAAAACATTTGTTTTCATGTTACACTCTTTAGTTAGTAGTCAATCGTATTTGCAAGAAATTAAAAAAAAAAATAAAAAAAATCACACTTTGTAGTTTGAATTATATAACAATAGTCATAATGATATTTTTTAATAGCATGATCTCATCTAAATCAAAGTATGAAAAACTATATACTAATAATTAGTAAACAATAAAGAATATAATTAGTATGATACAAAAAGAATTTATAAATAGTAGAGAGGAATAAAATAAGAAATACATATTTAACTTTTGCTCAAGACGGGATTCAGTTTTCAAAAGTAAACCTTGGTGGAGGTTCCTAACTTTTGAAAATAGAAAGTAGGTTTATGCAATTTGGTAAGATAAAGGTCCAATCCAATGTGCACACAAGGTACGTCTTGTGGATTTTTTTTTAAATGAACAGTCTTTTTTACAATACTTTAAATTTAAGTTTTTAGATAGGATGATTCAGCAACACGTTAGCTCAACAGAATATATTAAAAGAAAGAATGATAGATCTAAGAAACATGATTAAACGATTTCAAACGATCTAGTTGTATTGAATTTATTTAATAAACGTAAATCAAATTGAATATGGATTCATGTAGTCAATTTTCAGTTTATTGAGAATAAAAGATGTTTCTTCAAACACCAACTAATTGAAACACGAAATTTTGATTAAATTTTAGTTATGATTCAAATACATTAAAGCAATACTATTTGTATGCATTTTGGCATTTTTTATTATATGAATTAGCTGTGACTTTAATGAAGTTATATATAAACTTACATAACAATTTTTAGAAAAATGTTATTCATAGTCAGCAACTACAGTAATTATCCTAAGTGATCGATTGTTATTTAAGACGTTAATTTTCTGTAATTCTGTTGTTTAAAAGAATAAACTAATGTCTCAAATAACATGTTGTCACATGTAAAAACTACTGTAGTCTCTTATTATGAATAGTATTATAGTAAAATTTATCACTTCTGGTGTAATATTAACGCGGATTGTCATATAAGTTAAAAATAAATAATATTTACAATAGTTCCTCTTCAATGCAATATGACTAAAATTGTCTTACCATTGTGGCAAGAAAAAAATGGGTATTGTCAAGATGATCATCTAGATGTAGTGAGTTACTATAAATTAATATTTCTCTCTATGCCTCTCTAGTTTCTTATTTTCTCTCATATTTATTATTTTTCTCTTTCATAGTAAATATACATTAGAGATGAAATTTAAATTATTGACTATAGGAAGATGAAATGTGATCCATGTCATATATTTATTCGACATTAATGCTACGTGAATAAAACCTTTATATTGCGTAATATTATTTATCTCTAATTGAGTTCGTCTCCATCTATGTTTGCTAATGTCGTTGTCATGATACTATTCAAAAATCAGATATGAATATGAATAACAATATTCTTTCATTTAACTATCACCTGAATTGTAATTCATGGAGTGCATTGAGGGTATTAAATTCGTTCTAATAGTGATGAATAATTATATTTAGGATGTGAAATATGTCATCTATTTATTAGACATTAATATTACGTGAATAAAAAAACCTTTATATTGCATAACATTATTTATCTCCAATTGAGTTCATCTCCCATCTATGTTTGCCAATGTCGTTGTCATAACACCATGCAATTATGTTGAAATACATTTTTATTTGCTGAACAATGTGACAGTGACATCAATGTCACATATATCAAATATGAATGTGAATATGAATATGAATAGCACTATTCTTCTATTTAACTATCACCTAAATCGCAATCCATGGAATGCAATCGAGAGTATTTAATTCGCCTTCATAGTGATGAATCATTATGTTTAGGTGACTATGAACGATAAAATGATAATTGATCTATCATGATAATAAATATTATTATTAATTAATCGAAGATGCTCTAATTAGTGTTCTAAAAAGCGTAATGCGTGGCTAGACGAGGATGTCAAGCTTCAAATTTTACGAATTGAGGCAAAGTCAATGCATAAAAAGCATTTTCTTATTTTATATTTTAAAATTTTAATCATTTTAAAAATTATTTAATAATCGAAATAATATATATCAAACATCTAAAATAATATATTTACTTAATAATTCATATAATTAGTCAATTATGCAATTTTCAAGTTTTTGAAATGTAAAAAATTGAATTATTTTTCATAGTTTTAACTTAAACTAGACAAGTCATCATTGAAATTTTCTAATTTGTTTTTATCTTTGAATTTTATACATATAAAGTCATTTAAAAACTTAAAACTAAATCAAATAAAATGCTTTTAAAAAAAATTAATAAAGCGTTACTAAACACTCATTGTCAAGACGTGATGTTTTGCCCGAAACTCGCGCCTGAACGAACTTTTAAGAACTCTAGCCCTAATAACTGATATACCTACTACCAACTCCCGTCATGCAATATTCTATACAAAAATATTGGAGGCCCTGTATTCAAATTTGAATAGGATTAGGTTGCAGTATCATTACCAGATTATATACAGCCGCTATTTGGATTGGTTAAAAACTTTCAGCCCCAATTTAATTTGGATTAAAATAAAATTTCAAATTAAAGTTAACAATTAACTTTAATTATACATTTCACGAGATATATATTTTTTAAACCATATATTTTATCGATTTTTATCAAAATTTACTAAAATTTTGATTTTTTTAATCTACACCCTACAGGGTTATGAACGTTGGTCCATTGCACAATCATATGGAAATGGGTCCTATACCATACGAAAGTCTTTGATCTATGGTCAACAAATTAGACAATACTACCCGAGAAAAATAATTGAACTTTTGTCCGTATTCTACTATCCAATTCCGTGTATCAAATATTTTATAAAGGTAAGTTTTTGTATATAAAAATAATGAGTAGCATAAAAGTTTGAATATTGATCTTGTGACGTTAACAATGTTTACCTTTCAAGATGAAACTTTCAAAAATTTCAAGAAGAACCTCTATTTTGTGAAACGCGTTAAAGGATACAATTCTACCTTACTTAAATGTAAAAGCAATTTTTCACAGATAACTGTACGACATATTAGTACTAAATAGTAGTAAAATAAATAAAATTTTAAACTCTCTCTCTCTCTGATTTAGTGCCAACTCCTATCCAATCAAATAAATGGTAAGTATATAAAATAAAATAAAGTAAGATGTACACTAGTGAACAGTACGAAAAAAGATTAAAAATATTAAAAATATCAACGATTTTACTACTCAATCTATTTTTGTCGAGTTTTGCTATATTACCATTCACCTTGACATAGGCGCCCCCAATAGGGGGCCGCCATGTGACCATTTGGTCACCCCTTTTGTCAACCCCTATGATAACATAGCAAAACTCATTTTTATCTACTCTTGTGCATTAGAAATTATAAGCCGGGCAAAGATCCAATTGTGTGCTATCTTGACACTTGCATACTTTTAGGATGTTTGGTGGGGATTAAAATTAAATTTTAATTGGATTGTGATAGAAGTTTTTGAAATGTGAGGTTGAAAAGATGTGTGTCCCATAAAAAATATAGTTAATATTGATTGTTTAACTTTGATTTAGATTAAAATCAAATTTTAGTCCGATCCAAACATGCCCATTATAGAACGTTAAAATAGCATGTCATTTCCCCCTTTTTCATTTTGTGATTCATTATAAATATTACATTACTAAACAATAACATGCTATGAAAGTCAATTGAAATGTTAAAATAATAGTTGGGTCTGGAAATAAATAATTATATGTTAAGGTTATTAATAAGAAAGCCGAATATCATTTTTTATTTTTTGAATCAACTTGATCATCGAACTAGTGGGTACGAGAGAAAAGTTGTACCAAATATTCCCGCTCAAGTTTCATTATCGAAAGTATAGAAACTATTAAAAGAAGTTAATTAACTATTCAACATGTACATTTTTTTCCGTTAACTTAGATGTTAAACGTTTCAAGATTGGATAGGGTGTTGCACTTCTAACGATCGATTCGAATGATAAGATGCAAATATCGAACGATTTCTTTCACACTACGAGTGAAACCATTTGCTAATCAGAACTGAAAGGTGACATAATATCCATGAATACAAAGAAATGAATTAGTGAAAATATGAATTGCTTACTTTTATAAGGATAGGTCCCTACTTACTAATTTGACCGTTTTATGTTTTCTAATCTTAATTTTTATGAAAAACAATCTTATCCTTAACACTTGATTTGGTACAACAAAAACCAAGAAATAACATTACGAGTCAAATGTGGTGAACCGATCGAAGTGTGTCTCGGTTCGTTCCATGAACTCGCTCTCGGTGGGGGCGAGTTGAACCTCGCCATTTTCTCCTTTTTTTTTGTGAAATAACTTTTTCACTCACTTATAACAAGTTAGTCTGCACAAGAAATTTACTGGTTGATTCGTGCTCGCGGTTTGCCCCATTTAATATCTTTAATTTAATGACGTGCACAAAGAGAACCATATATATAACTATGTACACAATTTTGAAAATCAATAATTAAAACCATTATACCCTATTGAGTAAAGTCTTGTTAGAGGTAGTGGGAGAGAGAGTGTTGGTTCAAATTTTGAAACCATTTGATTTGCATTCTAGGGGTAGGTGTGATGTATGAATCCCACTTTAGCATCCCATCTAGACCATGTGGGAGGGATTGGTATGTATATAGTATATGTATACATGTCAACCTAATTTTGATTTTGAACTTGGTTTTTCTTGTTTTTTATTTTAGACAATGTATACTTTTTGACTAAATAAGAGAGACTAGTACAGAAAATTATGGTCCCAATCAATAATAGAAGAATCCTCTCTACTGGTCCAAGCACTCCCAAAATGGAGGGGAGATTTATGGTCTTAAAAGGAGATTGTGAAGAAGAATCTAGGACAAATTTGAATGAGGACAAATATTAGAAATTACACCATTAGTCCTCATCTCATTACCTGAATAGCACATTATTCTTCAACCTTCCAAAAAAGTATTAAGTCCATGTTTAACGATCATTAAAATAAAATTCTTTTTTTTCCCTCAAAATCATTTTTAATCACATATTCTCACAATAAAATACTTTACATGTAAATTCAAAAAAAAAATCCTACTTTTTAACTACATATTATCCAAAAATTCATTATTTCAAAACTTATTTTTCTAAAAAAAATCTTTTTAATGGTTGTGAAACAGGGACTAAGTTTGTCCTCAGTGTCTCATTAAAAAATATTTCTCATCTTAAATTTAAGTAAAATTTAATTTTATACGACATGAGGGCAATTTGATGACTCGGAGATATATGGACGATTTTCATTGTTGGGAATTGACCATGTAATTATAAAGGGTTGAAGAGCAAATTTCTCTCATTTAAAGGTTGGTGACTAGAATCATAAAATCATACTTGATTGAAACAATGACATCATTCTACTAAATCATACGAATATGAAATATATGAAGAATAAACACTTGTGCATACGTTATGTAAGACTTTCATACTTAAATTTTTATGCTCTTTATATAGTCGTAAATTATTATTATTATTACAGAATTATACGTGAATTAGTAAAATTGTAACACCACGATCAAATATGAGAAAAATGTCGGGTTGTCCTTGTACAAAATGGGTTCACCGGTTTATTTCCATTTGTAGTTATCATTACAATTTGGACCACTTGTTCTGCAAGGTGCTATAATGTTCCTTTCATAGTACCTTTTCTATTGCACTGTGTACAAACATCCTTCCGCAAGATTGACAATCAAATTGGACTAGCACGAGTGGATTATTGAGTCTACCTTTTTTAGGGTCTTTATACTCGTTTAAATACGTTTGACTTGATTCACACTTGGCTGTGTTTTCATAATCCTATCTCTCCTTTTCTTGATGGGCAAAGGGGTTTTGCTAGTTGTACAAGGCCACATGGGCCCTATACTACCAGATAATTGTGGGTGGAGAAATAGCGACTTCAGTGATAGATTAATTTTATCGTTATCAACGATGTATTATCGATATATTTTCAATAATTTATTAGTAATTATTTGAAAGTAATACTAACGGAAACAACATTGTCTACTGATCGTCTATAGTAATTATTCGAGTACTACGTGATATTGTGTTTTCTTGAAAAAAACAATTACGATATTTCTAATTCAATTGTTAGCTCAAATTCAATCAAACACTAGTACGGGATGTATAGTTGAGTCAATAATATAAATTTTTCACACGTTTCACTTCTTCAAATTTGAAAATAAGAGTCGCCTATGAAAGTCCATGGTTAGCTTACCATACACACTTCAAATATATGTATATCTCCATAATTGCAATGTATGTCTTGCCTTGGTAATAAATCTTATTAACATCCCAAAAGACAATGTTTTTAATGCTCACAGTCGATTTAATGGCAGCATTCTTAAATGTTCTACAAACATCATTAGCATGTGTCCCCTACTAACATGCACACTATCTATTCAAATTTTCCCATAAATAAACTACATTATAATACAAACGTTTTTTCATTTATCATGTCACAATAAATTGGCTAGTATAGATATATTTGATATGTTGGGCTAAGTATTATAATTTATAAATATTTGACACTTTTTTGTAATCATATTTAGTTTTGTCGAGTTGAAATACTATAATGATAAACAAGAATTTAATTTCTTTTAATTATTTTAATTCTCTGTGAAAGAAAGTCCTACTTCATTGCATAGCCAGTATATGTTAAATGGTGACAATAATCATATCAAGTTTCTCAAAAAGACCATAACTTAAAATAGGAAAACAAGTGAAACGACAAAAAATCCTTCCTTCTTCGTTCCTAGAAACCCAATAACATGACCTTTAAATCAAATGGACCGTTCCCTTGTAGCTTCCTTAGTGGGGATTCTAAGCTAAAAGGAAAGGTACATATTTTACTCGATTTCATGTCAAGTCTCCAAAATCATGGATGTAAATATAGCTAAGAGGCGAGGTTTATAGGACCTGCCTTGCGCCATAGACCTTGCGGATAGCTTGGTTAATTATAAGCTGGAGAAATATTTCGAATCCGATACTAGCTAGTAATCCTATAGGCAATGAAAGGAAAATCATTTCAAAACCCACAAGTTGTCTAACCCTTTCTTTGTATCTTGCTTGCTTTCATTTAAGAAAGACTTGTTGCTTTAACCTAATCAAGTTCAGTGTTGTCTATCGTTCCAAAGTTGTATTAATTGATTTTTGCAAAGTATTTCAAATAATTTCTACTGTAACAAATTATTTTTTATATGTTTCAATAGTTATATGTTGTGTTGACTTGTGTTCTTCTCCACATAACGGCTCCCGACTCCTGTCACGGCTATATATACGGGCAGTTTTCAATACACATTACTATCACTCACATCTCTCTCTCTCTCTCTCTCTCCCTCTCTCAGACACACACACACAGAGTAGTAGGTGCAAGAAAGTTTTCTGAAGTTTGAAATGGTTGTGTGAAGAAGAAGAGTGGTATCTTTGTTTTTCACTGAGAGAATTCTCACACACACAGAGTTGGTGTTTTTCTTTGTCTTATTGAGAATGGGAAAGAAAGATCAGAGACAGAAAGAAAATGAGAAAATTCAAGCTGTACTTCACCTTCTTAGAAAACAAGCTCCCCTCACTCTCAAACAGGTTAATTTCACCTTCCACTGTGTGTTTTTTGTGTACAATATATACGTGTAAGTATACAAGAATACGCATATATTTCACAGCATGTGCATTTTGTAAGTTGAATCATGTGACTTAATTTGTGGGTAGGTAGCATACCCAAGATTCAAGTGCATACAGTTTAATAAATAAGATTTTAGCTTATTTTGGTATTATAGCTTATTTTTTATGTTCGTTCAGCATGAGAAATTTTGTAACAATGCCTGTGTGGAGAGATTTTTAAAAGCAAGAGGCGACAATACGAAGAAAGCAGCTAAGCAGATGAAAAATTGTCTTGCCTGGAGGGACTCCATAGGCACTGGTATTTTACTCTCTCTTTTCAGCTTATTTTTAGCATGTTTTCAGCTTATCTTTGTCACTTCTTTATAACTTACACTGTTTTTGAATCTAAATATCACTTGTTTTTGATGTAAAATAGGTTTCATCTCACGTTTTTTCTCACTTTTTTGTGTCTGTGTCTTCTTGTTTCTTCTATTTTTGTTCTTTTTACCCTCAGAATCTTCTTTTTCTTTAATTTTGACACTTATCCCATTGAACTAACTCAAAAACTGAATTCTGTTAAAGTAGATTATTACAAAAGGGCAAAAAAAACTGATTATTTTCGCCCTTTTTGGCTTTTTTTTTGTTTTGAATTATTAGACCATTTGATGGCCGATGAATTCTCTGCTGAGCTTGCCGAAGGTGTAGCTTATGTCGCTGGCCATGATGATGAATCAAGACCTGTCATGGTAAATTTTCACCCTTTTTTTTCTAGAATTTTACCTCAAAATTCAATTTGTTCTCCTAAATTAAAAAAAAAAAAAGGAAATGGAAAATGAATTCCTATTCGAATAGAAGGACTCAGAGCTGTGCTTTTATTAGCAAAGACTTCATTTTTCTTGGCAGATATTCCGAATCAAGCAAGATTATCAGAAATTTCATTCACATAAACTGTAAGCTAATTGATATGTACCTTATTATTCCTTATTTTTTGAGGTACATTTTTATCTATAATTAATTTTTTTGGTGATTCTCTTGCAGATTTACTAGATTGCTGGTGTTTACACTAGAAGTGGCTACTCAAACTATGGAAAAAAATGTTGAACAATTTGTTCTTCTCTTTGATGCCAGTAAGCTCATTTTCTTCAAAATTTCACTATTTTTTTTAATCCATTGTCGTCACTTTTTTCGAAAATATATAGGGCGTGTTTTTAGGTTCGACTAGACACTACCGCGTAAGATTAATAAAAATTTGTCTATTGTCATATTCGACACAATCTAATATTGTGAATTTGACGTACCAATGGAGGTATAAATGTCATTTCAGTACATTCTCTGTCATGCCAAATCAAAAGACAGCTTTTATCTCAGTTGATTGCATCTTGGGATTCTGCAGACAACTTTAAATCATGCTGAAATACCTCAAGACACGCCTTTTGTTAAAATCATAATTTTCTTTAATTTTCAATGTCACGCCTAAACACTTAACTGATTATCAATTATTTTAAATTAAGTATGAATGGAACAAATAAGCAGAGAACGGGGATTCAAACTTTTCCAGAAATTGTCTGAAATGCCCTTGAAATGTCATGGTCATGTCAGAGGATATAGGGTACATAGGGTCTTTCATTTTTGGGCTCAATCATCTTATGCAAAAATGGGTTTTGCTATTTGTCCAAGACGAAGGGGGCGCATATTGCTCACCTTGACCCTGTCACTAGCAAAATCCATACAAAATTGGCCATAATTCTACTTTTTCGAAAGGTAGAAAACCCAACGGTTATTTGAATTTTCTTGACTTTTTAGTGGGATCTTTTTGATAAATATTTTCTTTTGGGGAGTGGTGGGTGAGTGGGTGGGAGAAAAACTTCTGTGATGATGGTCTAATAATCAAATTGTGACATTTCAGATTTAAGATGTAACATCTCATATGTTGAGTGAGAAAATAATGAAATAAAGTGGTTGAGCAAACCTACCAACATCCAATGTGTTATAACTTTAGTGGTTCGGAGTCCAATAATAATTTGAATAGGCAATCCTACCATGTGTGCGTTTACAATTGCATCATTGAATTTTTTTCGAACACAGGGTGGGATAAAGTTTTCGTTAATTCTTGATGTTCTCGAAGGTGGGGGTGTGATGAGGTTTTTGTTAATTCTTGCTGACCTTAAACAATGTGAAAATGCAGGCCTTTTCCGGTCTGCATCAGCTTTTATGAATATGTTGGTGGCAACACTGAAGATCTTAGTCGACTATTATCCAGGCAGGCTTCACAAGGCCTTTGTCATTGACCCTCCTTCCCTCTTCACTTATCTTTGGAAGGTACGTCGTCTCGAAGTTAGATGGAAATCAAGAATTTTTGACATATTTTTGTTGACGTCTCTCACGAATGATGCAAATTTTCACTTCTTGTGTAGAAGTTCCATGATAGTCGAGAACTTTTTCTATATTTTACGTGACAAGTTTTGAACGCATATATCACGTTTAGGTATCAGTTTAATTAAACCATATGCCTAAAATTTTGATAAACAACCTTTATAAATTGGGACTAAAAAATGAGTTGATTATTTTTTTTGGGATTGAATTCTTAATATAGTAAATTATTTTAATTGCTATTACTGATTATTTGTGCTCAATGCATTAAATGAAGTGAATTCTTATGGTTCTTGTGTTTTTATTGTTGTAGGGAGCTAGGCCATTTATTGAGTTATCCCCACTCACTATGATAGTGTCGTCTTTGGACTTTGAAGAGTCTTTGGAATTCAATGATCACATATCATACCCACGGGAAGCACCACTCCGTTTGGATTCTTCATTTGTGCCATCAACCAATAAAGTTGGCTCGTGTGCTCCGTCAAGATTTTCATTCGCCATCTCGCAACATCTTGATTCACTCAAACCTTGGTACCTGACGTTGAAGGATACATCGACGTCTAAGGTGGGACCCACAACCGCATCTTTGGCTTCCTTTGGTCCCACCATCTCGCCCCTTAGTGCTCGATCCTACTCGTTTACATCGCCAACTACCAGAGGGCCATATGGCAACATTGGAACCGTAAAGAAAGGCTTCTTCCCATCAACACCAATGCCACAGAAAACCCAAACACTGGATCCATCAATGATCAAGCATCCAAGGACTCCAAGGCCTTCATTCCTCCAATCGCCTGCGTTGTTCTTCAAAAAAGACTTTCAATTAACTCGAACCGAAAAATCTAGAGAATCATTTATCCCATTTTTGAAATTTTATCGCCGACCCTATGATGAGATGGTTTATAGGTCGAAGATGAGGCCTCCTCTAGGTGGCCTCATTTCCATCGTCTCTCCACAGCTCAAGCGAGGACACATGTCGATCTCCCACCGATTTTGATCAAATAACAAGAACATATAATATTGTACTAACCAAGACTCATTGATAATCGATTTATTGTTTCATATTCTCAATGTCAAAAGGTTTTAAAGTATGAAATATACATTTATTTTACCCACCTCCACGCCCACCCTTTATGTAAAGAAATAGACTACTTGCTAAGTGGGATATCAAATATCGAGCAAAATGACGTGTCACATTTAGTGCTATGTGATCAACACTTTGGTTTGTGTAAGACCGTGGCATGGTACTAAGATATCATG
>CAIGRP010071198.1:0-31596 GCA_903798385.1 Fraxinus cuspidata | reverse complement strand
AAAAAAAAAAAAAAAATAAATAAATAAATAAACGGGCAGTAAATCTTTCAAAGTCGTTTATTGTCTGAATCATGAGCCTCCTAAATTTGTAAATGGTCTCAAACCCAAAGTGCCTTGGACGGTCGAAGGAGCCGGTCCTTAGTCCCAAACACAAAGTGCCTTGGACTATCGAAGGAGTCGGTCATTGGTCCCAAACACGAAGTGCCTTGGACGGTTGAAGGAGTCAGTCCTTGATTCCAAACACAAAGTGCCTTGAACGGTCGAAGGAGTCAGTCCTTGGTCTCGAACACAGAGTGCCTTGGAAAGTCGAAGGAGCTAGTCCTTGGTCCCAAACACAAAGTGTCTTGAAAGGTCGAAGGAGCTGGTCCTTGGTCCCAAACACAAAGTGGGAACCTGCAAGCTTCCTCAGTCAAGAAACAGGGTTTGTGTTTCACGGAACCTGCCAGCTTCCTCGACCAGGAACCAGGATTTGTGTTTCATAGATGGACGTTTGAAGGAGTCAGTCCTTGGTCCCAAACACAAAGTGCCTTGGACGGTCGAAGGAGTCGGTCCTGGTCATCAATACAAAGTACCCTGGATGACGAAAATGTGGACGTCATTGGTCCTCGAGGTGATTGAAGAACGTTTGTGATTTTGAGTTTGCAGATATTTTCCGAACCCATAAATAAAATAATTGCACCACAGAATTTTACTCAACATCAAGAAAATCTCAAACATCAAGATCTTTGACTTGTCCTAAAAGTTGAATTCCTGAAAATAAAAAAATAAAAATGTTAGTTT
The DNA here is from genome assembly GCA_903798385.1 of Fraxinus cuspidata. Classification (NCBI taxonomy): domain Eukaryota; kingdom Viridiplantae; phylum Streptophyta; class Magnoliopsida; order Lamiales; family Oleaceae; genus Fraxinus; species Fraxinus cuspidata. Next base: position 30,816 of record CAIGRP010071198.1, on the reverse strand, counting down.
CAATCTTTAAAAAAAAAAAAGTTTACTGTTCACGTGAACTGTAAGCGGTATTGTTCATATTTTAAAAAGGTTACTATTCACGTGAACAGTAACGGCACTGTTCATGTGAACAATCGTTACTGTTCATATTAAAAAGAAAAAGAGAGAAGAAAACACTTTAAAAAAAATTGCCAAATTAAAAAAAAAATTAAAATAAAATAAAAGATTAAAAAAATTTTATTTGGTTTCTACCAAATTTTCTGGTCTCTGCCTTTTTGTAGAAACCAATAATTTGGTTTCTATGCCATGGGCAGAAACCAATTAAACCAATTACCTAATTTGTTTCGCCCCAGCAGAAACCCATTACCCAATCGAGGCAGAAACCAAGAAACCAAATTTTTTATTATTATTATTTTTTTGGTTTCTGCCAGCGGCATAAACCACCAATTAAAAAAAAAACTTGAGAAAAAGATGAAGAAAAGAGACGTAATATTATTTTACCTTTTGCGAATTTAACCTATTGGTTTCCAAATACAATTTACATAGATAATGCAAATGGTATTTATGGAGGTTCGATCCAATACAATGATCTATGTCCTCAGTTACCAAGCTCTCGAGCAAGGTCAATTTCACAATGTTGATTGACTTGTGATGTAATCAAACCATTTATAAAGCTTCCAGTGACTTACAAATAAGGAGTATCGATCCTTTTACAAAGTTGAGCTTTACAGGATCTCAACACGATCTACGAATTTAAAGAGAATTGATTTTACAAATTGGAACTTCTCTCTTGATGAATGATATGATTTCAATTAAGTACAAAGAGAGAAATAGGCTAGCACTTTAATAAATAGCAATAAATGAAGCTTAAGTGCAAGGTATGAAAAACTTTGATGTGTAGAATGATTTTCAAAAGTTGATTTAATCAAAAGTTTTCCAAAGTTGAAATGATTTAATAGGAAATGAAATGAAAAATCAATACATTTTTTTCTCAAAAATATCTCACTTGAATGCTCTTGAATGTTCTCATAAATGGCAAGTGAGTTGGCATTTATAGCAGTTGAAAAAGTAATTTTTTTTGTCGAACCGGACTACCGTTCGAAACAGTACCGGAAACTGAATAGTCGTTACTTCATCATAAATCAGAATGGTAAAAAATCTGACCATTGGAGGTGAACTGGACGTCCGAAGGATAGAGTACGGCTTACTTCTATTATGTCCGTTTTGATTTTTTGACAAGGTAGGCTTTAGAATTTCCAAGGTAAGTGATGCTAGTGGAATGGAAATTAAGTTTAAATTCTTACATTTGAAAAATAATTTTTATGCAAATGATTTTACGAAGTAAACTTTTGTCGTGCATAAAGGTTCGTCACTTGAGCTTTCAATGAGTTATTGCTAAAGATTAAAGTATTTTACCTTTACAAGTGAGTTCAAACATATAATTCTAATATCTTCGATTGATTTGGTACGAGTACACGATTTGTTGCTCGAAGTTAAATTTGGAGCAAGTGCTTAATTTGTCTTCGATTGTTTTGGCACGAGTTCCCCATTGAGGATGCTCGATTTCCATCAAGTTTGCACATATAAAAATGAAGACTTGAATATAAATGTCAGATATAAAAATACTTCGTTTGTTATAATCAAAATATAAGATCAACCATAGTGAAGAGGTTTTGGGTAGTATGGGCTGGATAAAAATCTTGAAAAACTTAAATTAGGTTTTTTCGGAATACAATGTCGCTCGTGAGAGAGCTCAGGGACAAGCAAGTGATGGGCTCTCACTCGAGCGAAGTCCAAGCGATAGGCGAGGGAAGCAACTTCTGTTTTTACTGCTCGAGCAATAGCTGGGCGATAGGCTTGCGAAATTGCGAAGACGTTTACTCCTTTGTTCCATACTCGAACCCTAGGACTTCTAACTTAATACTTGACCATTTGATTTTAAAATCTTTTTTTACAACAATAGTTTTGTCAAAAGATTGCCAACAACTTCAAAACCTAACAACGGTGAATTTTCGGAATGCATGGTTAAAAACTAGGAAAAAATTGGGATTTACATACAAAATTATTTTATTGAGAGAATAGGAGAAAAATGAATTTTTAAGATTGGGACTTGATCATGGGCTCTATATGTACATATTGGTTTAGGTATAAAGAAGGAATGGTGTTACATTAAAAAGAGACTAGCTAGTTATAGTGTCTTGGGCATTCGCTAATAATATCCAGAATAAGACTCTACAACTACCTTCGAATATCTTGCCTTAGGGATGGCAAAATGGCTCGACGGCTCGGGCCGCCCATGGCTTGGCTGCCCGGCTCGGTCCGCTAACGCTCAAGCCGAAATCTCGAGTCGACCCTCAATTTTGCCGAGCTTTTGCTTGGCTCGGATGGGGCTAAAAAAAGCTCGAACCTTCTTTGCTCGAGCCGAGCCTGAGCTTCGAGTTTCGGCTCGTGGCTCAGTTATCACATGTGGCTGTTTATAAGTAAAAAAGTAGTTCCATACGACAATATAGGAAGTTGGTTCATTTTGACTAATCGCTATCACATGTGGCTGTTTATGCAGACACTCTTGTATCAGTACTATTCACCGTAGAGCTCTCGAAGTCTCCAGATCTCCAACAAACTAAGTTGAACATATATGCTGCATGAGAAGCTGTTTACGAAAGAATGGTGTTCTCGTGAGAGGGCTGCCTGTCGTAAGGTTCAAAATTTGTAACTCATCATCTTATAGGTAAATCTTGTGAAAGGAGTGAGACATGAGTTTAAAAATTCAGGCCAATTACTTAGCTTCTATGTTTACATTGTTAGCTGGGTTAGTCGTTTAACTCCGGTAATTACATGATTTTTTCCTGTTTATTTCTCTCCTCTTTTCTGGTAAGATAAGGAATAAATCAGTAGCTTTATGTCACTTTCAAAAATGAATAATCTTAAGATAGTCCAACACTCCAATGGCTAGCTTTGGGTACTAATTTCCAAATCATTGACACTTCGGCCGGTTAGAAATAGATAAGGGTGATATATCCAAAGTACTTTGATTCTTCTCTTTTTCCTTTCTTCTTAAACTTCTCAATGACTTCTCGTTTACATTTTTTTTAGCGTAGAAAAGGTTAAAACATAAATGGTGATGATGTAAGTTTAATAAATAAGTTTGTCCCATTAACTTAATCTTAAAGAAAAAATTGTCAACATAAGACATGGATCCGACACCAATTTATGAAAAATTCTGGACATATCAAGTTCAGAATTGAAAACGAGTCTCGTCTATATGTGAAGAAACGTATTGAAGACACAACTTAAATAAGTTTGTTAGTTCCAAGTCAGCTAAAGGTTTTAAATTAGATAACTGAACAATAAAGCATATAATAGAACAGGCCAAATGGGTATTTAAGAAAAGTAATGACATGGAGCGAAGTATTTTTTGATGGGGCAGAGAGTACTTTAACATAATACATTATAACTTTAGATACATATATGAAGAAGCAACCAAGAAGACTGTGTGTGGATGCAGTACTCAACAATCCAAATCTTTTTGTTTGGTATGATATGAACGTGTCGTCTTCTTCGTGGGCGGTGCCATTGAAATAGGAGGAAGAATCCAATAACTGACAGAGAATAAACTATGGATAATGAACATGCATATCTTTTTCACAAATTGGACAAAGTTGAAATGCAAATCCAATGAAATACTTTATATTTTATAACATGAAAGTTGACGTAGGAGCATCCAAGTCAAACGAAGCCGAGTTGTTCAATAGCTCGTTGATGGCGCTGAGATACCATGAGTTGGCGGATCAGCGTAAAAATGACAAGTAATCAACAATCTTTCCTAATAGGGCCGCTTTTGGACATGTTTATTATTTTGGATATAACTTTGGCTACGGTAATCAGAATCATGCTCATGTTTTTGGATATGTTTAGTATTTTGGTCATAACTTTGACTACGGTAATCAGAATAACGCTCATTACCCCAATTTAGAAAGCTCTTCACTCGGTGCGCATCGACGTCGAGGGCAAAATCCGCCGTTTTTCCTTTAGAATCCCCAATTGTAGTTATTTTTTGCCTTTTTTGGTAATATTTCGTTTGCCTTTTTAATTCTGGACATTGTATGAATAATAAAGACTTTTCTTGTTTTCTTGACGTTTTCTCTTGCATTTTTCTCCGTTATATATCTGTCGACCTTTTGCTAGTAGAATAATCACTATTCTGCCCGGCGTCAAAAGTGATTCTAAGAAAAAAATAATCTGAGATCAACTTCATTAGATGTATCAGAAAATTTATTTACGATAAAACGAAAGGCAAATAATGTGTTTGATAAGGGTTTTTTTTTTTTTACTAGGAACAAACTAAATATAGCTCATGTTTGGTGGGGATTAAAATCAGATTTTTAGTAGATTTTTATAATAGCTGATGAAACGTGTGATTGAAAATTGTGGAATCCATTCAATACATAATTAAAATTAATTGTTTACTTTGACCCAGATTAAAATTTGGATTTTAATCCATACCAAATAGGGACATAATGTTGTACTGTTTTGTATATGTATTTGCACAACATAATTATGTTATTCAACAAGCCATATTATAATTTTTTTGGGGCATGTATACTTTGCAGTGCAATACAAGAGAGCGAATGTTGGAGGGTTTATTGCCTTTTTAACGAGTATTTTACCATGTCTAACAGTGAACATCCTCTAACATTGGAGGATAATCATGCTTCATATGTTATTGCGTTTTGTAGGCATATAGCATTCGATCTATGTTTGTTGTCACAGCAAAAATCTATCAACAAACACGGCGGAATTTTACTACTCTGGCTAGGAGGACATGATTTAAGGCATGTTAATCTGATATTTGATTTCATTCTTGGAGAATAATTTCGATTGCTCCATAAAGATGTCCACCTAATTTCCCACAGAAGCTCAAAAACTTTCTTTAATTAAAGGGCTAGAGGCAATAAATTTGTCCTTATCGATCGACTTTGGTTAATTATTTTTGTGTTTTGTTAGCTGAATGGTTAAATTTGGGTGGAACAGGGAAAAGGAATTTGATTCTATTTGCATTTTGAGAAAGTAAAGAAAAGAGAATAATTTGGAAAGTGGGTTGCAATTAAGGTAATGGTTGCGAAGCTTTTTATAAAGAGGGATAAGGTGGGGTGAGTTTGTTGGTGTCCATATCTGCAGGATTCATTTCCAAACTTGAAGATAGCTAGGAGAAATTGTTGAGTAGCCAAGTCTGAGTAATTATTTACCTCAATTTTTCATTTTCTTCATTTAAATGACTGTCATAAATTTATTAGCAATTAATTCTTAGTGATTTACAGTAAGATTCACAGGAGAACCATTATTCAAGAAACCACTCATTCATAACATTAGTTCTTTTAATAAAATGCCCCCAGGGCAAATCTCCCAGTGGCAAAGGGGAGGGCGGTTAGGGCTCAGCGCGGTAGTGTGCAGAGTTCGATTCCCCGCAAGGTGGTATTGGCTTTGTTGCAAGCGGGAGTTACCATAGGGTTAATAGCCCAGGCCTATCCATAAGCTCTCCACCCTGGCTCCTGGGATGGGAGGGCGGTTAGGGCTCAGGGCGGTAGTGTGCAGAGTTCGATTCCCCGCAAGGTGGAATTGGCTTTGTTGCAAGCAGGAGTTACCATAGGGTTAATAGTCCAGGCCTATCCATAAGCTCTCCACCCTGGCTCCTGGGAGGCACATCCTGCGATTTACCTCCTCCACGATGGCCCAGGGCAGGGTCGGTGGGGGGCCCTCAAGGTTGGGGTTCAACCTTTTTTAGTACTTTTAATAAAACAAGTTCCCATTGCTTATGATAGCCTTTAATCTTGTTGGTGCCCGAACTCAAATTCATCTCGAACCCACGGTCGGACTAAAAGCTTTTCCAAAGGAACTTGGCGAAGCAATATTGTTGATTGGAAAGATTATCATTACCACTATGTAAAGATGTCTCCCAATGATATCACCACCACCTCAGCAATCACTCCATAACTAACAAGTGTCATCTCTAACATTCACACCTCCCGATCAGAATAAAACAATGGTTCCCTAGGTATTATGCAATCATGACATATGCTCATGACCTACGTTGAACTCAACAAGCAATCAAAACCCATCAATGAAGGCAGTGGCGCACATATCAAGGTCAATATTGTTGCTAATGTGAAAATGGATGGCACGTAGTTTGTTGAAAATCTTGTAAATACAATGGACTCAACAAATCAATTATGCTACTTGTACAAATGTAGCTTACAAAAGTGTGTTGACAAAATGATGTGGCAAGATCCTTCGAAAACTTTTTTTAAAATCATTGGTCAAAATGTTGCCAACACCTATTTTGTAAACCAATTTTGTAACTTAACTTTATACGAGTAGCATGACTCCTCAACAAATAACTTGTAACACACTTAAAGCTATTTCAACAAGAGTTATTCCTTTTATTTTACTATATTCCCTCCAATTTTACAAGCGTTGTTTACTCAATGATGGATGGGGATCCAATTTTCAAAGCTAAGTAACTAATGGGTGCAGTTTTTAATTTCAATAATCCCATGGGAACTTTGAAAAAAAGTTCAGTGACCTTTCAAGGAATTAACCCGTATTTAGACCTAACAACTTGCAAGTTAAAATAATGAAGAATATGTAATATGTGACTAATTTAATTAGACTTATCATCTAGCTAACTAGACTAATATTTTAATACCGTTGGTATTAAATAACATATTCTATATAATTTGACTGAACTCAGAGTAGTTTATATTTCAGATTTTCAATGTCGAATTATATTAATAAAGTTTGGAAATGGATAGCTTTAGTAATGTTTTCAATGAATTTAAGGTTGACTATATATATTTTTGTTTTTGAAAGACAATGAACATATATATTATTCAACTTCTTCTCGCACTTCAAGCAAGATAAAACTCGGTATATATATATATTTTACAATTTTTCGATTCCTCTTGCAAGTGTTGTATTGCCCTAATTACATGAACGGTTCAAAATAAAATTCATGTAACTTAAGTGACTAAGAATTTTGGAGTCCTTAAAAAAGTAGTATCTTACATATCAGTCTTTGACATTCAATTAACAAATAGCAGCTTGCATATGATGGGATGTTTGTTTGATTAAGAAAATATGTTCTATTGTTTTCTCTTGTGAAGTCTTCTTGTTGCCTCAAAGTAGCGGGTAAGTTTTATTAATCAGAACCATAAATTTGTAAAGTGTGTTTGGCCAAAGGTGTTTATAATTTTAACACCTTCAAAACAAGTTAAAAAAAATATGTATAGATGAATGTTTTGAGTTCAAGTCGTACACCCACCAATTTATGAACAATTCAAACGTCATGAGTCAATTGAAAATTTCACCAGGTAAAATAGAGAGGTGTTGAAGATCGAATAAATGATTTAGGTACAATAAAGTAGATAGTTTTATATTGTGTGGCTTTTGTGTTGAGAAACACCGTATCAATATGATATTACCAATTTGTTGAGAATAAAATTTGTAAATAGTTACTAATTCGAATGCATAGTTAAAAACTAGGAAAAAATTGGGATTTACTTACAAAATTATTTTATTGAGAGAATGTATGATTAAAATTGAGTTAGGAGAAAAATGAATTTTTAAGATTGGGTCTCCAACATGGGCTATATATATAAATATTGGTTTAGGTATATAGAAGGAATGGTGTCACGTTAAAAAGAGACTAGCTAGTTTTGTACTGTCTTGGGCATTCGCTAATAATATCCAGAATAAGACTCTACAACTACCTTTGAATATCTGGCCTACTTTTGGGAGATGCAAAAATAAAAAATTCATATTAACAACACATATTACAAGGATCATATAATTATAATGTTCTAGTCTATAACGAGAACCAGTATCCAATTGGGTACTTGGGTTGAAGACAATCACTAAATACGACTGACCTTAAAAACAGATACCAATGGTGACTTTAGCGAGGACACAGATAATATAGAAATAAAAGAAAATAGACACCATTTAATATTTATTCGTTTAGACGGTCTACAATAACTCAACGGCGTGCATTATTTCTACATTCAAGCTTAAATCTACTGCTACTCGTTACCAAGAAATGCAATCATGGGACTTCTAGAGTCCATAGGACACCTCAATTATGAATCTGTACGTACATAAGTGTAACAGGGATGATATGTCTCATTGTAATGGATGACGTGTGAGATATCAAGGAATGAAATATAGTAAAAATGTAGTTCAACGCGACAATATAGGAAGTTGGTTCATTTTGACTAATCGCTATCACATGTGGCTGTTTATGCAGACACTCTTGTATCAGTACTATTCACCGTCGATCTCTCGAAGTCTCCAGATCTCCAACAAACTAAGTTGGACATATATGCTGCATGAGAAGCTGTTTTCGAAAGAATGGCGTTCTCGTGAGAGGGCTGCCTGTCGTAAGGTTCAAAATTTGTAACTCATCATCTAATAGTTACATCTCTTGAAAGGAGTTGAGAATTTAGATTAAAAATACAGGCCAATTACTTAGCTTCTATGTTTACATTGTTAGCTGGGTTAGCCGTGTAACTCCGGTAATTACATGCATTTTCCCAGTTTATTTCTCTCCTCTTTTCTGGTAAGATGAGGAATAAATCAGTAGCTTTATGTCACTTTCAAAAATGAATAATCTTAAGATAGTCCAACACTCCAATGTCTAGCTTTCGGTACTAATTTCCGAATCATTGATACTTCGGCTGGCTAGAACTAGATAAGGGTGATATATCCAAAGTACTTTGATTCTTCTCTTTTTCCTTTATTCTTAAACTTCTGAATGACTTCTCGTTTACATTTCTTTAGTGTAGAAAAAGTTTAATAAACAAGTTTGTCCCATTAGCTTAATCTTAAAGAAAAAATTGTCAACATAAGACATGGATCCGACACCAATTTATGAAAAATTCTGGACATATCAAGTTCAGAATTGAAAACGAGTCTCGTCTATATGTGAAGAAACATATTGAAGATACAACTTAAATAAGTTTGTCAGTTCCAAGTCAGCTAAAGGTTTTAAATTAGATAACTGAACAATAAAGCATATAATAGAACAGGCAAAATGGGTATTTAAGAAAAGTAATGATATGGTGCGAAGTATTTTTTGATGGGGCAGAGTGTACTTTAACATAATACATTATAACTTTAGATACATATATGAAGAAGCAACCGAGAAGACTACGTGTGGATGCAGTACTCAACAATCCAAATCTTTTTGTTTGGTACGATATGAACGTGTCTTCTTCTTCGTGGACAGTGCCATTGAAATAGGAGGAAGAATCCAATAACTGACAGAGAATAAACTATGGATAATGAACATGCATATCTTTTTCACAAATTGGACAAAGTTGAAAGCAAATCCAATGAATACTTTATATTTTTGAAAGTGATTCTAAGAAAAATAAATTAATAAATAAAATCTGAGACCAACTTCATTAGATGTATTAGATAATTTATTTCTGATAAAACAAAAGGCATAAAATGTGTTTGATGAGTTTTTTTTTCTTTTTTTTTCCCCTAAACTAGGAACAAATTAAATATAACTCCTGTTTGGTGAGGATTAAAATCAGATTTTTGTAAAAGATGATGAAATGTGTGATTGAAAAGTTGTGGAATCCATGAAATATATGGTTGACTTTGATCAAAATTAAAATTTGGATTTTAATCCATACCATATAGGGGCATAATGTTGTAATGTTCTGTATATGTATTTGCACAACATAATTATGTTATTCAATAAGCCATATTCTAAATTTTTTGGGGGCATGTCTACTTTGAAGTGCAATACAAGAGAGCCAAAGTTGGAGGGTTTATTGCCTTTTTAACGAGTATCCTACCAAGTTTAACAGTGAACATCCTCTAACATTGGAGGATAATCAAGCTTCATATGTGATTGAGTTTTGTAGGCATTTGGCATTTGATCTATGTTTGTTGTCACAGGAAAAATCTATCAACAAACACGGCGAAATTTTACTCCTCTGGCTAGGAGGACATGATTTAAGGCATGTTGATCTGATATTTGAGATCAATCTTGGAGAATAATTTAGTTTGCTCCATAAAGATGTCCACCTAATTTCCCACCGAAGCTCAAAAACTTTCTTTAAGTAAAGGGCCAGTGGCAATAAATTTTTCCTTATCGATCGACTTTGGTTAAGTATTTTTTTGTTTTGTTAACTGAATGGTTAAATTTGGGTGGAACAGGAAAGAGGAATTTGATTCTATTTGCATTTTGACAAAGTAAAGTAAAGAGAGAATAATTTGGAAAGTGGGTTGCAATCAAGGTGATGGGTGCGAAGTTTTTTATAAAGAGAGGTAAGGTGGGGTGGAGTGGGGTGGGTTTGCTGGGGTCCATATCTGCAGGATTCATTGCCAAACTTGAAGATAGCTAGGAGAAATTTTTGAGTAGCCAAGTCTAAGTAATTATTTGCCTCAATTTTTCATTACCTTCATTTACATGACTCATAAATTCATTAGCAATTACTTCGTAGAGATTTACCGTAAGATTCACCGCAATATCATTATTCAAGAAACCACTCAATTCATAACATTAATTCTTTTAATAAAACAAGTTCCAATTGCTTATGATAGCCTTTAATCTTCTTGGTGTCCAAACTCAAATTCACCCCGGACCTACCTTAAATGGGATTAGAAAGGAGTTCAAGAGAAAAACGTCAAACGTATCAAGAGGTCGGACTAAAAGCTTTTCCAAAGGAGCTTGGCCAAGTAATATTGTCGATTGGAAACTTCATCATTAGCACCATACAAAGATGTCTCCCAATGATGTCAGTACCCCCTCAACAATCACTCATTAACTAACAAGTTCATCTCTAATGTTTGTATCTCCCAATAAAAATAAACAGTGGTTCCCTAGGTAGTACACAATCATGACATATGCTCATGACCTAGGCTGAACTCAACAAGCAATCAAAACCTTTCAATGAAGGCAGTGGCAGACATATTGAAAATTACGTAGTTCGACCCTAACAATACCTACAGGGGGTTGAATAGGTATATTATGTGGAATTAAAATTATTAATTAAATCGAAACATGTCACCAATTGATTATTTCTAGATGATTAAGCATGCAAATCAATTTAACATATGTTTAAATACCGTAGTAGACTAGGCAGACGCAGCTGTTCAAACCCTAGACGGTAGTAGACTAGGCAGACGCAGCTGCCGACGATTCTTTGGTAGTAGCAAAAGAAGGAGGTGAAGCCCAGAACCCAAAGCTTATACTCGTTTTTCTTTTCTTATTTTTTTGTTATTTTGATTTGTGTAAATTGTAATAATGTTTGATTTTTTACATTTAAAATTAGCTTTTTGCTCTTCAATTACTCGAAGCCTACTGCCTACACATTGCTCTTCTATCAGACTTCCAGTTCCTTCCAGTATCGTTGCCTCTGTGACTGTGAGTTGCTAACTCTATCTTCACAATGAATTGCTTTGCTTTTGCTTTCAGTATTTCTGTCTTTTTGAATACTCATAGTTGTAATATTGTTTTATATTTTTATCATAACTAAATCCATGACCAAAAATTCGACGTTCGGCGTCGATAAACTTGTGCCCGCTCTGAACGAATTTTCTAGCTCCTCCCCTGCCCATAATGCGTCTTTGCATCACAGTATGTCGGACTGTTGTGACCAGTTCTGTTGCATGTGATCCCAAATTCTACTTTTGTATGAAAAAAATATACTTATCTAACATGCGCATATGTATGAGAGTATTGGTTCGTTATTAAGCCTCCATTTGGGAAGAATTTATGAATAAATAAAAATGAGGGATGTAAGTGGGTATTTTTCTTTCTTTCTTTCCAATTTTTTTTTTTTTTTGAGTGTGTATTTGAAATATATAAATCATCTATATAATAGCCACACGGAGGCCATTAAACGGAAAATTTGTAACATTCAACTAACATTACATAAAATCCTTTTTCCACTTAATCTTGTGTTTACGTCCCTGCAGAGATATTAGAGATGGCTTATGATGCTCTACTTTCACTTACTCAAACGCTAGAGCAGATCTTGCATCTTGATGATCATCATCCGATTCTTCTTCATCAAACAGACACACAGATGTTAAGATCTCTCGATAAAACGCTCAGCGTCATGTTATCCTTTCTGGAAGAGGATTCTGCAGACATAAATTGTCAAACATTTAAATGTTTAGAAGGAAGAATCAGAGATGTGGTGTATGAAGCAGAAGATATAATTGAATCCAATCGGCGATCAGGATCTGGAATTCAAATAGATCAAATTGAACCCCACATGTCGAGTCAAATCTTCTCAGGATTGGAGCAGGAATATGAGGGCCTACAGAAGATAATAGAAAAACTCAATTTCATTTCAGAAGAGATGGTGACGATGAAGGACATGAACCACGTAGAAGATCTGCATCGAAGTAAAACCTTGCCTTCCAAGTCATCAAAATCTGGTTCCAGTATCAAGTGCGTTATGGTTGAATTTCCAGAGGGGTTCATTCAAATTAAGGATCGACTCACTGGATCATCCACTAAACTTGAAATCATCTCAATTGTTGGAATGGGAGGCATTGGTAAAACTACACTGGCCAAAAATGTTTATGATGACTCACTTATTGTGTATCACTTCCACACTCTTGCCTGGATAAAGGTATGCCAAAATTATCGTGTTCAAGAAATGCTCACGGGCCTTCTGGACTCAACAAGAAACCTCAGTCATAAATCATATGAAATGGATACTGAAAAACTGGGCGAGCAATTATACAAAAGTCTGAAGGGAAACAGATATCTCATCGTAATGGATGACGTGTGGGATACCAAGGCATGGGATGCAGTCCAAAGGTTTTTTCCCGATGACAACAACGGAAGTCGGATCATATTGACTACTCGAAAGTTAAACGTGGCTGTTTATGCCAACTCTTCCGGCCCTATTTTCCAACTAAGTTTATTAAGTCCCGTACAAAGTTGGGACTTGTTGCGTCACCGGGTATTTGGGGAACAATGTTGTCCTCCAGAATTCGAGATAATTGGAATGGACATTGCCAAGAATTGCAGAGGACTTCCACTTGCAGTTTCAGTTATTGGCGGCCTTCTCTACAGAAGCAAGATGACAGGTGATTACTGGATGCACGTTAAACAAAATTTCAATTCTGCAGTAACTGGTACCGATGATCAGATCATGGAGATCCTATCCTTGAGTTATAACGACTTGCCACATCATTTGAGATCATGTTTCCTTTATATGGGAGCTTACCCTGAAGATAGTAAGATCCAAATATCAGAACTCATCAAGTTATGGGTTGCCGAGCGATTTGTGAAGCCAGATAGATCTAAAAGCTCGGAAGAGGTAGCTGAGACGTATTTGGAAGATCTTATTGATAGAAATATGGTTCTTGTTCCCGAGCGAACTTTTACTGGTAAAATCAAAGCCTGCGGCCTCCATCACCTCATGCGAGATCTCTGCGTAAGGAAAGCTCAGAAGGAGAAGTTTCTTCAGGTCATGGACCAACATGTTGAGTTCTCTCCAGAATGCGTATACAATCAGCGTCGCATAAGTATCTATTCAAATATTTACAATCGCTTTCCAGAAATTTATGTCTCTCCTGTTCGTTCTCTTCTACAATTCCATTTCAGAACCACGAAAACAAGAAACATTTTTATTCACTTCCCACTGCTAAGGGTATTGAATGCATCAAACCTAATGATGCCGGAATTCCCAGTTGAAGTAGTAGAACTAGTTAATTTAAGGTTCTTGGCTTTATTCCCCAAGGTTGCTAAGCTTCCTGTGTCAATATCCAAACTTTTAAATCTTCAAACATTAATTATTCGATCCTGCCACACTTTAAACCTACCATTCGAGATCTTGATGATGCCACAATTAAGGCATATATTGATAGAGAAGTGCTTCTTGCCATATAGTGCACAAATCAGGAAAAAAATTGTTTTATTGGAAAACCTGCAAACACTTGAGATTGTGAGAAATTGCAGATTTACCAAGGAGGTCCTTCAGATGATGCCAAACCTTAAGAAATTGACAGTTGATTTCTACGGTGATGAAGACACTGAGTTCTCATCCTGTTTTGACAGTTTTATCCATCTACATCAACTTGAAGATTTGAAGTGCCTTTTTCACCGGCAGAATGATCCTCTGCCAGAGAACTTCGTTCTTGCAGCGAGACTCAAAAACTTAACACTGCGTCATTGCGGATTATCTTTGAAAAACATGGCAGTTCTCTGTTCATTGCCCAATCTTGAAGTACTCAAATTAAAAAACATATCATTTGATGGCGGGGTGTGGGAACCAAGTGAAGGGGAATTTCCTAAACTGAAATTCCTGCTCCTTTTGACCACGAATCTGGAGCACTGGAAAGCCGATAAAACACAGTTTCCAAATCTTCAGCGCCTAAGTCTTGGGGACTGCCCCAAACTGGTGGAGATCCCTTCTATTATTGGGGAAATTCTAACTCTACAGGAAATAATATATTTTCAATGTCCCGCTGCTGTGACTTCATTAGAGTTAATACAAAAGGAACAAGAAGACCTGGGATGCTACCTTCGTATTATTCATGACTCCCGTAAAGAAGAGATGAATAAGGTATATGCTCTCAACTCATGTATTAATCTTGTTGTTTATCAGCATGGAATGTATGGTCTAATAAGGAAACAGATCCAGCTAATAGATAAGTTCTACGCTTCTTTTATGTTAGGATTGTCTTAGAAAAAGGCTAAACTTTTGGTTTACTATTGATTATGTTCAAGATCTAATATCATTTTTGCAATAGTATAAAGAAAAAAATTCATAATTTTAGGTATATATATGATGTAGGACAATTAGCTTTGGAGTACGAAGAAGAGATGGATAGAAAATTGGATAAAAGAGCTGCTGCTCCGAAGAAACAGGCATAACTTTTAGCTCGGGTGTCAGATTTTCTATTATAATATGTATTCAGAAAGGGTTTTCAGTGCTCCATACCGTCCCAACTTGGGGCTCCCCGGTTGACATCTTTTCCATTCTCAAATTCGTTGTTTAAGGCATGTTGGCGGGCAGTTGAAGTTTTATCATTTTTTTTAAGTTTTTGCGTTTTATTTGTTTTGATTTAATTGATGTCTATTTTGGCCTTTTTGCTTAAATTAGGGTTCCCAAAGACCATTAAAAGGCTCTTTGTTTTCGGAATAAAACATTATTCGTTTTGGTTTGCTATTATTTTTTGGTGGATTCCAGTTTTACGAGCTTAGGATTTACGCTAGTAAACCTTTGAACATATTACCCCTTTTTTCTAGTTTCTTTAACTTGTTGCGCGTATGAATATTAGTATTACCATTTTCCGATCTATTTATGAGGTAATTACACATAGAGGTCACTTTTAGATAGAAAAGACACATTTCATTTTTCATATATTGTGCTGTGTATAGTGATGGCAATTTTCCCCGTCCCGCCCCGACCCTGCAGGGCCTGCCCCGAATGGAGCAAAAAAATCCATCCCCATGCAAAGCTACACATTTCTTTAAAAATGTTAGCAATATCTTCTCTTCTATGCAAACTTCACAAAATTTCAAAATGTTATCCAGCTAATACGTGGCAAGGATGAAGAAGTTATATTTCAGCATATTAATCAATAATTGTCCATATTTTTGTAGTAAAATAAGTGTGTAAAAACGCACTTATCAGGTTCATAACTTGATCTCTTCAAATCCAATACAAAATTTGAAATCCCAATTTGGCTTTCAAATAGAATTTCAACTAAAATTTGTCAAATAGACTTCGAATAGGATTCCATTAGAATTCAGGTTATACCATAATTCTAACAAACTCCACCTTGAAACGAATTTCACTACAATGAAATAAAACTTTAAAGATTCTCCACCTGGAGAGAAATTCCATTGTAAGGAATAAATTTCAACTCTTCAGCAAAAAATATAAATGAAATTCTCCATCAAAATTCTCTAAAATTTTTCTATCCAACTAGGGCAAAACTCAATAACCGAGTATTACAAAATTCGAAGCAATGGGCTTGGACATCACCAAACAGGGCAGTAACAAGTCTTGAAACAAAATCATCAAAATCGAATGTATCAAAAGAAGGATCTTAGTAACAATCAACACCCTTAACTGTATTAAAAAAATCAACTAAATCGGTAGAATTGTACATATGTAGAGTCTTATGGCCAAAAATATGTATGTTACTAGCAACTGAATATAATGTGACAAAGCAATATTATCCATAACTTTTAAATTCAAGTGAGATGTATTCTTCAAAGAAGATCCCAAACTAGACTCCAACAAAATAGAATCCAACTCAGAGTCCACCTAAGTTCTTAAAATATGATGATTGACCAAAGATTCTATATAACACTACAAGATATATAATTGAAATTTTCTATGCCCATTTAGCAAAACATAGGCTCATTTACTAACTTTTAGGATTCCACCTTCAACAGTGTATCTATACTCTTATGAATCAAGAGTACTTAAGGAGATAAGATTTCTCTTCAGATCTGGAACATCTCTCACTGCATCAAGTATTCTAACAGTCCCATCAAACATTTTTATTCTGATCCGACCAATACCAACTATTCGACAATGTGTATTATTACTAGTCATTACAACACATTTTGAAATTATTTATATGTTGAAAAAAAATCCTAATTGTGACATATATGAAAAGTGTAAGTTGTATCAAGAGTTCAAGTCTCATCAGGTTTGTAGTTGTAGTCACACAAAAGTAAAATATCCCCATCACCGTTAGGATTTTCTACAATATTTGTTTCCCCTAAAGTTTCTGATTGATTTGCAGTCATTTTTTCTTGATTCTATAATTTATAATAATCGTTTACCAAGTGCCCAATTTTTTGCAATAATTATAAAATTTGAAGTTAGATTTTAACTTGCTCCTTGCACGACTACCATAAATAATAACACTATCTCTATGAACCTCAATAAGGCTATCTCTATGAACCTCAGATGCATCAATATGTTTCATCTTCTCATTTGAATATAAAGCATTATAGACTTTTTCGATGGTAAAAGTATCAGGACTATATAAAATAATGTCTCTAAATGACATGTATGAAGTAGACAATTGTTAGTTACTAGTTCAACACTATTGTGGAATTAAAATTAACAATTAAAAAGCAACAAGTCACTTTAATTGTTTCAAGATGGTTAGTCAATCAATTTAATTTTCCTATAGTTTGAATGCCACAGTTATATAGAAAGCAGTAAATAACACAAAATATGATGGCGGAGAAAACCCTTAACTAAGTAAAAACTCCGAGACCAAGCCAATAGTTTCCACTATAAACAATGTGAACTTACAATATGATCCAGCCTAGAAAATCCACTAGATTCGCTGATTTAATTCCTGCAATCTCTAATATCCATTGGAATGTGCTTCACTCACACCTGTTTTCAATCTTCTGGAATTGTCTATCTCGTGCGGACCACCAAGAACGCATTGCTTTTGTATACTTACTGTGCTTGCGGTCCAACTTCCCACAATCTTCAGCAACTCTAAAAGCTATTGAAAAAGTATCTTACTGAATATGAATTTAGAAAGTGTGTGTATTGGATTATTTAATTTGATGTTTTCTCAAAGTGTGGTTAAATGATCTCAAGAATGAAAAGGATATATCAAAAAGGATGAATGTTTTATTGAATTTCTAAAGAATGATATGAGGCAAAAGAATAATAAACAACTGTACAAAAAATTTTGCAAGGGCTTGAGTATTTATAGTAAGAGGTAGTTAGATAGTCTAGGCCCATTAAAACTCTTTAAAACGCGAACTAGGGTTTCCTCGGAAAATACTGTCGCTCAAGCGATAGCTCAATGACAGATAGCAACAGTTGAGCAGTTGTCGGTATGTTTATCATAACTTTCTCTTTCGGTATCCGATTGAGATAATTCAAAATCCATTAAAAAGCTAACTCAAAGGGATATAGTTCTTCTACAAATAGTCTTATCCAGATTTCAATGTTTTCTATGTGAAAAATAAATTGCAAGTTGTGAATGAGAATTTGGAGCATAACTTGTGCGGTTCTTTGACACTTTTTAGACTTCTAATTGCATTCTCTTGATCATATGTGATCTTCTTGGCATTTTGGACTCCTTCAAGTACTTTACTAGCAACCAAATAATTCCTTGACTTTTACAACTATTTATAACAGTCATTTTTCTAAAGAACTGCCAACAGACTAAAAACTTAATAGCAATGAGCACAATAAAAACAATCACAAATCATCTTCATCATATTTGACTTTCAAAGTCTCCAGATCAGTGACGATTTCCTGAAAAGCAGTCAGGTGATTTTCAAGAGATGTACCTTTCTGTTATACGATGAGAATATAGACGTTTCATATGCAATTTGCTAGTAAGACTCTTCGTCATGTGTAATTGCTCTAATTTTAACCATAATGCACTGGCTGACTTCTCCTTCAATGCGTTCTAAAAAATATTATTTGAAAGATGAAGATGTATTTTGAGATATGGCCTTTTGATCCCATTGTTGTCTCTCCCCGGAAGTCCAAGTTGTGAGTATCTTGTCAAATCCGAACAGCGCATCATCCAAATCCATCTGAGCAATTATTGCTAACATTTTTATCCGCCACAAAGAGAATCTTTTTTTGCGATCAAATAGCGAAATATCATACTTCATAGTTGTCATCACGAAAAATCAAGTTGAGCTCTATCTTAATCAGAACCTCAATCTTTCCAATAATTTCAAAATCAAAAGTTCTGATACCAATTTGTTATGAAGAAAACTGGAACCGGATTAATTCAATATCAATTTGTTGGATATAATATGAGATTATAGCACAATATGAAATAAAGATCTTAAAAACACATGAACAATGTAATGCAAATAATAGAAATTTATTATAATATGAAGAAATGATTCAATGATTTTCTATTTACAATATTTCGAACTTTTTTGGTCTAAAATACAATAAAGAACATATAGGAGATATCCAAAACTCTAAAAGTAGAGTTATAGATGGAAATGAATGCTTAAAATACGTCAAAACGTGAAATAGGTTTGGGTCGAATAACACCAACACTCGAGCGTCAGACAAGCGCCAAGTCTCGAGTGAAAATCTGACGAAACCACTCGAGCGCCAAGCTAGTGCTAGACTAGCAAAAATGCGGCAACTTTAATTTCGACCCAAGCCCATGCCTAAACCATATTGGTCGATAGTGGCAGTCGACGAGCTGTCCATCTATTAGCAAAAATGAACATTCTTTGTTGAGAAATGGTTCTACCAAAACAAGTCTCCAAACGCTTGGATCAAAACGATACTAAGGGCAAAATGGTAAATGTTGGACCCTTCGAGTAAATCTGTTGTGAAAAACAAACTTGACGTTGTGTCTTTAAATCAATAAGAACATGGCAAAAATTACTACACTAGTTATTTGTGCTAAATTATGGTTAGTATATGAACTTTACACAATGCTTGTAAATGTATTCTCAACTTTTAATTGTTAAAATTTAGTCACTCAATCTTTCAAAGACTAATTTTTTTTTTTTTTTTGGGTAAAAAGTGGAGATAATTAAAGCCTTCACCTCACCCAGAAAAAAAATGGATAATGCTGAGAGCAACAAAGCTCCAACCGTTTTGGAAGAAAAAACAAAAGTACGAGTTACATACAAGAAGATATTATTCCGTCCAACATGTCATTAAATTTTTTCCCTCTCCAAACCTGCCACCTAACACCTATCTCTATAATATTAATTACTCCATCCATGAAATGGGTCATCTCGAGTTCAAAATAATTTCTCACTCACATTAAAACGATTTTGAATACTGAATGCACTATACCGGTGGTGGATTTACCCCATAATAAATTTCAAATATGTTATTTTGCCCAAGGTTTTTTAAAGATTTTCAAAAAAAGTCCTCATAATTTTTAAATTTTGCCACCACGATTAAAATTTTATGAAATTTGCTCCCACGATTATTTTATTCAAGCTCCATCCATGCACTGTACTCTGATAATCATAAAGTGTGGTTAGTTGTTGACCCTATGCAAAATACAAATCAAAGTTGGTCAATGCTCAAGAGTCGCTATTTTCAAACCCACTTCAATACTCCATTGGCGGGCTTAAATCATTACAACAAAGGAGAGGTAGAACCTTTGATACATATTTATCCCTCTAATTTTAATTTAATTTTTTATTTTTACATTTTAATTTTTAATACTAAGAATAGTTTGGATTGTAAGTTATATCGATCTCAACATCGCCTTATGAAATAACAATATAATATCCAATTTAAACCAATCATGTCAATTCAAACTATAGTCAAAGACATGAACAAAATCTCAACCGTACTCTTTTCTCTATGATGGAAATAACATTTTTTCTTTCGAGTAATGCTATTTAGTTATGCTAAAACACTTCTAGTTGTCATTACATGATCATTCTAATTAATTAGATCACATATTCTTTCATTTATTTAACTTTAACTGGAATTATCTAGTCTTGCCAACTACGAGTATTCTAGCACCAATCTTTCTACTTATTCTCTTTGAGTACACATTTCTACTAAGGGAAAACCCCAATCTACTTTAACATAAGGGATTTTGTTATCCTTCTCAAGAAAGTTGTTCAAAAAAGGAAGTCCAAATGTTAACATTGCACATCCCATTAAATTTAAACAAGCAATTTGGTTTACCTTAAGCTAAAATGAGGATTTAGATTTTAAGATTGATGTGCCCAAATAAGTCAACATTTTGTGAGGGCGCGTTAAGGGTAAATTCCAACTATAATTAACAATGTGGGTTTGAACTACTCTAAACCATTTAAAATAGAAGTCCACATCTTTATAATTTCTTGGTATAGCTAATGTCACCTGAAAAAAGAAAAAAAAAAAAAAGATTCAATCGATGACAGAGTAATCTTGAATTATTTTGTTGAATTTGTATCCCGCAAATGTATGGATCATAAAAAATAATAAATTGGGTCTAAGATTTTGAATTATTGTTCCCGCGAGTATTGCTATTTAATCATTGATTTAGGTCTTGCTAACTTCAATTTGATTGAGAATATATAAAAATGATTTTTGTGATTTTTACTCTAAATATACGAAAACAATAAAAATATGCACAAATAAAAATGTGAATTTCTCTAATGATGGTTTTATTGTTAGGACTTACGAGTTCATCATAATTATGCCCTTAATCTCAATGACCAGATTTTATAACAATTGATTGCGTGTACTCGATCAAATTCGTCTAAATTAATTGATTTACTTCTCACGAATTCAAATCTATCTACCCAATCAAATCAACTCACAATATCTCTATGTGAATCTGGCTAAACCTTGATCAAGAGCATTCAATCACAAAAGAAATCATTTAACCACAACAACCATAAAAGTGTCTCTATCATTTTATCCAAATTACAAATTTTTTTACTACGTGGTATAAACAAATAATTGTTCTCTCGACGTAATTATCGCTCATAAATCAATGAATTAGTGCTCAATTAATCCAAAGTATGAAGAATAGAAATAAAAATAATTCACTATATTGGAGATTAAGATTTAATAATTAAAATTAATGTTCAAGACTAGATTACAATCGTTGATCCTAACTAATTAGTTGATTGCACATCATGGAAAAATAAAAATACAAGAAATAATTAAAGTACATTGAATTTTAAGGAAAATGGGGGGGAAAATGAAGATCTTGCACCAAGAATCTATCTTCTTGTTGTAAAAACCTTAAAATCCTAATTTGATTTCCTGATTTTTCTCTTACACCTAGAATCTGCCATATTCTTTGGGCCCTTGCATAATATGTGTAAATTAGATTCCATAAGTATCTTTTAATTTTTGGACTAATGTATGTATTTACAGAACAAGATTTAAGTCAAAAATCCTTGTTCCAAATGGTTTCTACACAGAGAGTTTCAGAAGAATAAAGAAATAGTTTCTTTTTCTCAATTTGACTCCTTTTCTCATACAATTTGAGTCATTCATCTTATAATCTTCACAATTAAGTCATCTTCATCCCAAAATCAATAATAATTGATCCGATGCAAGTTCTAAAAGTTCACAACTTTGTCCCAAACTTTTCAAACGTCAAATTTAACTATCAAAACTTATGAATTTTTACCTAATACTCCATTAATAATTTCAATTGATCAATTGTTATTGTCGATCTCAATTACTCCGAATCAACTTCAATTAAACTATAAAATGCAGTTTTCATAGCAATATTATCCAAATTGGGATTTTCCTACAATTAATATAATTCACACAAATTAAATAGATAATTGCTCAATTTACATTTAATTGAATAATAATAGAAGCTTGAATAAGTGCATAAAATGTACATATCAAATATTATCAAAATTAAACTATTGTTCATCACAAGCAAGACTATCTACTAAATACACAAGAAAACAAACAAAAATGCACCATTAAATAACTTTGTCGAACTTGCATCAAGAATTAAAATCATTTGATAATTTATAAAAAGTTCATATGTAGTATAACTAAAATTGATTCTTTACTTATTATATACTTGATCGATATGTGTGTGTACATAGTCAATTTAATTAGCATGAACTTTTAAGTTGATTATTTCTCAACTCTTAATAGCCAATTATTTTTTCTCTCTTGATATTCACAACCTAAAACTTTTTTTTGTTCAATCACATACAAATGTGTATATTTTGAGTTTGATTTCAAAACACTCATTCATTTCCCGCTCCAGTTTGGTTGTGTTTCACCAATGTAAGTTACAGCCTCGTTACTTGACGATTCTCCCTAAGTTTGAATTTCGTGCGTTGACGATATAAATTGGATCAACAAATTCCTTTCATTGTCTCCTTTTAAACTCACCAATTTTGATGCTTAAATCAGAACAAGAGGAGAAATTATTATTTAGAAATGGGATACTTGATTTTGCATGCTATTTTTCTCTTAGATTGGTATTTATAGATTTCTCTCATGGATTTGAAATTCTAAAATACATATATCTGCATCATATATTTGTAATCTAGAACTGGACAAAACTCCCGAATCGGATCGTACCGGAATCAAACTGAACTGAACCAAGCGGTTCTTCATAAGTTAAATACCCGAACGGGTATTTGAATCACGAATCGATGGGTTTAGTTCGATTCTCGATTTTAGACCAAAACCCGAATAACCGAATAAGAACCGAATCTAAATAATTTTTAAAATTTTTTTTATTGAATTAATTAAATTATTTTAATTTTTTGTAAACAAATTAACTAATTAATAAATTTAGTGATTAATGCTCCAACTCCTAAGACCAGTCTACGCCTAGCTAGCCCAGCCAAACCCAATTTCTAAATTCAATTTTTTGTTTTAATTTTTTAACTCAATTATTAATTTCATTTTTAGCCCAAGTTCTAGGCATTTTCAAGTTTTTATGCTTTCCTTTCCAATTTCATACTTTCATTCGGTAAGTACAAGTCCACTAATCCCAAATCATTTGATAAATTGAAAACCTACATCTACATGCCCAAATCGAAGTCGCCGACTATCGAGTCTGACTTTCCCTCTCCAACTGCCCATCAAAGTTATGAATGAATATGTTATTAGTCGTATTTATGTAGTTTTGCTCTAAATGTTAAAAACTTAATTATGGTACGAAACCAAATTGAACTGAATGGAACCGAACCCGAACCCGAACCCGAACAATTCCATAATTATATTCGGATCCGACGGTTCCATTTATTAAATACCCAAAAATTCGAACTGAACCAGACCATGTCCAGCCCCTCTGTAATCTATCTGAGTTTCCTTCCATAATTCGTATATATTTGATTAAGGTTCCTGGTTGAATTAAGTACATATACTGTATTTTACTGTTCTTCAATTTCTGTACATTCTTGACTCTATGGTTTCATTGTACTTATTATCTGAAAACTATTTTTCATAACTTCTTCTGCTATGTCTACGAGTTCAAGCCACCATTTTACATAATCTATAATGGGTTCGAAGGTCGAATTATCACAATTTGATGGAAAGGGTGATTACATTATATGGAAATAGAAAAGGAGGGTCAATGTGGTCCAACAAAGGGTTACAAAAGCCCTTGATGATTTTGATACCTTTTTTGATGAGTTGAAAGCAAAACCTGCTGAAATTGAAAAGATGAATGAAATTGCATATAGCTCTATAATTTTACATTTGTCTAATAACATTGTTAGACAAGTTGATAGTGCTGAAACTGTTATGACTTTATGGACTGCATTAGATGCCCTATTCTTCACTAAGACTCTGCCTAACAAACTTTAGAGAAGTTGTTTAGTTTTAAGATGGACCCTGGAGAAGATTTGGAAGTAAACCTAAGTGATAGCATAATTGTTAAGAACCTAGTACACAATGATAAAAAGTTTGAGGATGAAGACTTAACTATTATATTTCTAAACTCTTTACGTGAATCCTATAAAGAGATTAGGAATGCCATAAAATAAGGTAGGGATACTCTTACACAAGCAATTGTGATAGATGCATTAAGGTCTAGAGAGTTAGAGGTAAAGAGAGAAAATAGAGTTAACTCAAGAGAAGAAAGTCTTTTTGTATGAGGAAAAACTGAAAAGAAAGAATTTAATTTTCACAATAAGAAAGGAAAAGGGAGATCTAAAACTAGATCTAAGTTAAAAGATAGAAGTAAAAAGAAATGTTATAATTGTAGGAAGTTGGGACATTTCAAAAGGGATTACTTTGACTGGAAAAAAAAACACAAAGACTTGAATAATAATGATCTAATTAATGTTGCCATAGTATCTTAATTGGATAGTCTACATGTACTGAATGCGTCTTATGAAGAGCCTAAAAAAGTCTAAATTCTGGACATAGGGTGCACTTTTCATATGCGCCCTGAAAAGTCTTGGTTTTATAATTACAAAAAAATAGAACTAAGAAAAGTTTATATGAGAGACAATAACTCAGATTGTGATTGAGATTTGTGACATTGCCATCAAAATGTATGATGTCACGGTCAGGCCAATCAAGAATGTAAGATATGTCCCAAATCTGAAAAGAAACGTTATTTCTTTAGGGACTCTTAAAGATGAGGGATATACCTTTAAATCTGGTAATAAAGTTTTGAAAATTATGAAGGGAGCTCTAATTGTAATGAAAGGACCTAAAAGAAATGGTTTATGCTATTTTGAGGGCAAAATAGTAACTGCACCTATCTCTTGTCTTCTCACTGTTAATAAAGACAAATCTGAACTATGGCATAACAAATGGGTCATATTGGTATTAAACGGTTAAAATCTTTAAATAACCAAAAATTACTTGGAAAATATGATATTGAAACATTGGATTTCTGTGAGACTTGTGTGTTGGGTAAGTCCCACAAGGTGAGTTTTAAAACCAGCTCACATAGAACCAATAAACCCTTAGACTATGTACATGCAGATTTATGGGGCCCTAATAAGCATTCTACATTTGTTAGAAGTATGTACTTTTTATCCCTTGTGAATGATTACTCTAGAAAGGTTTTGATTTATCTTTTAAAGGTTGAATCTGAAAATTTTCAAAAGTTTAGAACCTTGCTCAAATGTGTAGAGAATCTGTTAGAGAATAAATTAAAAACAATAAAAAACTGATAATGGGCTTGAGTTTTGTAATTTTGAATTTGATAACTTCTGCAAGCAAAATGGGATAATGGGGCATAAAACTATAAAATACAGACTAGACAAAATGGGGTTCTCGAGAGAATGAACATGACTACAATGAACAAAGTTAGGTGTATGTTAATTAGCTCTGGCCTAGCCAAATGATTTTGGGCTGAAGTTGCCTGTATTGCAATCTACTTCATCACAAGGTCCCCTTCCAACAGTATAGATTTAAAACTCCACAATAACTGTGGACATGAAAGCCTCCAAATTTAAATTATATAAGAGTTTTTAGATGTACTCATATGCACATCAGTTAGAAGGAAAACTAGAGCCAAGAGCTATTAAATGTGTGATGTTAGGCTACCTAGAGGGTGTGAAAGGGTACATGTTATGGGTTTTATGTGTCCAAGGCAATAAGATAATCAATAGCAGAAATCTAGTCTTTAATGAATCTGAAATTTCATGCCTAAAATGAGATACTGATAAATCAAACAAATCTGAAAGTGTCAAAACTGTTTAGAATGAGGTGAAGCTAGCTAAATTTGATTTACCTAGACCTGAAAATGATGATAATAATCGTGCACATCAAGAATCTGAATCTAAACCTGAACTTGTTGAGGGGACTGAACCCCAAACTGAAATTGGACCTAAAGTACCTGACTATGCTACTGAACATGTCAATATTCAAGATTAGCAACTTACTAGGGATAGGAAAAGAAGGTAAATCAGTCCTAACCCTAGGTATGAGTTACTGAAACTGACCGACTTTTTCTTAGTCTCAAGTGAAGCTCTTGAACAAGCTGAACCTGTATCTTTTGAGAAGCCGTTAATGGGAAAAAAATCTGAAGGGGTTGATTAAAATGATATATTCTCAACTGTAATCAAATATAAGACAATCAAGTTGGTCTTGGCATTTATTGTTCAATTCAATTGGGGACTTGAACAACTTGATGTTAAAAATTACATTTTTACATGAGGAGTTGGAAGAAGATATCTTCATGAGTCAGCCTCAAGGTTTCGAGGTTAAGAATAAAGCTGATTATGCATGCAAACTGGAGAAATCATTGTATGTGCTGAAATAAAGCCCAAGACATTAAGAGTGATTTTGATCTTGCTTATACTATAATAACATTAAGAGTGGGTGTGAAGTTTATTTACTACACTATGTTGATGACATGCTTTTAGCTAGCCTTAGCAAGTCTCAAATCATAAAATTAAAGGATCTTTTAAAATCTGAGTTTGATATGAAAGATTTAGGAAGTTCTAGGAAAATTCTAGGAAAGGTTATAAATAGAAATGTGCTTGAGAACAAGTTAACTATTACACAAGAGACATATCTAAATAAAGTTGTAACCAAATTTGGGATGAAAGAAAGCAAAACTGTTAATGTACCTCTTGCTGGTCACATGAACCTTTCTAATTCCCAATCTCCTTAAATCTAAAGAAAAATTGAAAAAGATGGAAAACATACCCTATGCAAATGATTTAGGTTCTGTCATGTTTTCTATGATAACAACCAGACATGACCTTGCATATGCAATTAGCTTTCTAAGTAGATTTATGTCCAATCTTGGTAAGTCTTATTGGGCTGGAAAGAAATGGTTGTTAAGATATATAGTTAGGACATTAACTCTAGGCCTTGTGTATGAGAAAAGATTTAAAAATTTAACCCTTAAAGGTTATGTAGATGTTGATTTTGCTGGTGATAAAAATAGTAGAAAATCAACTACAATATATTTCTTTACTCTTGGTGACAATTCCATAACTTGGAAATCTCAATTGCAACCTTTATGTAGCCATAACTGAAACTGTTAAGGAATGTATTTGGTTTAAATGAATTTTAAAAGAATTGAACTTCATGTATGAAACTCCGACAATGCTTACTGATAGTCAAAGTGCTCTTTTGCTTAGCAAAAATCCTTTCTATCATGAAATATCAAAGCATATTGAGATAAATTATCAGTTTATTAGAGAAAAACTAACTAAAGGTGAAGTTAATCTTGTTAAAATACATTCTGATAAAAATCCCTTAAATATGGGGACTAAAATTCTGCGTGTAGGTAAGTTTAAATTGTGTTTATCTTTACTCTATATTGACATGGATAAATTTCTTTGCAGGTAGTAGGCAATAATGATGAACAGTCTTTCCATGTGCAATTCTGCAACTAAGAGAGATTGTGTTATTGAGAACCAACATGAAGAATGTGAGAGTTGTATTTCTCAAAACACGTTTAAAATGGTGTTATTTGTGTCAATTGCCATTTGCTGCTTAATAGGATAATGCTACTTATGTGGCATCCATTTACTGGAAGTTGGGCCAACACATGAATTGTGCTAGTTCAAACCGATTTGGACCGTTAGATAAAACAAATGGTTGAGATCCATTCTCGTAAAAATATCGTATGCTGGGTTTCTATTGAGTCATAAGATTTCTACTTTCTGGACTCTTCTTTTTTCTCTCTTTAGCTCCTCCATTTTGAGTATGTAATTTTCTTCTCCTTGTTGGGTTCCGTGTAATTGATCTATCTATTTAGAAGGTGAATTTCTTGTATAAAATCAGGTCTGAATGAGTGGCTGATTTCGTATAGGTTTTCTCCTAAGTATTGGGTTAGATACGTGTATTTTACACTCTGTTTTAGGAGATCGTTTTTTGATCGGTGACTAAAAAAGGAACTCAGTGGTTTAATGTAATCTCTCTCTCTCTCGCTCTCCCGGAAGGTAGTTTTGCACTAGTGGAACGGGTTGTTCCTAAGCCCCCCTAGATTAGGCTATTTTTGGGTGAACTGGGGAACCTTTTTTGGTGTTGTGTGTTTGGTTTCTTTATGTTATGCATTTGATGCTGTTATATTTTAACTTTGACAAACTATTTCACTGAAAAATCCCAACATTTTTATCAAATAATGGCCGCGAACAGGGGCTTATTTTTGCTGGTATCAAGGGAAATAATCAATTATGTGGATGACAGTAGAACTTTGAATTATTAACCAAACATTTGGTAAAAATTTATAAAGAGTTTAATTTATAAATAGACAGAATATGTGGTGGTTAAATGGATCGTACTTGTGAATATGTTGTTGAAAATGAAGTTTGATCATTGCTAAATGATTTTCAAATCATTTATAGATTAGCCACGAAGGTTATGAAACAAAGAATTTGTAAAATTACTTCCATTTACATTACCCAAACTCCTTTTTCCATTTAATCTATCGTCCCTGCAGAGATATTGGAGATGGCTTACGCTGCACTTCTTTCTCTTACTCAAACGGCTAGAACAGATCTTGCATCATGATGATCAATGTCCAATTTGTCTTCATCAAATAGAGCCACAGATGTTGAGATATCTCCATAAACAGCTTAGCTTTGACAAACTAATTCACTGAAAAATCTCAACATTTTTATCAAATAATGGCCACGAACAGGGGCTTATTTTAGCTGGTATCAAGGGAAATAATCAATTCTGTGGATGACAGAAGAACTTTGAACTATTAACCAGACACAATGGGACCCTAACATGGAAAAAAATACAAAAATTGTTAAAGAAAGGATTAATGTACAATTAATATGTGAATTATTTTTAAATTAATAAACAAATTGAATACAATATTGTGAACTTATCTTTCACTCCATTGCCTTTCAATTAATTACTAGCAACTTGCACATGAAGATGGGTTGTTTGTTAATTAATTGTGAATCTTTAGGTTATATTGCATTCTTTGTTGTCTTCAACTCCAGCTCACCATACTCATTAAACTTCCGTTTGGTAAAAATTTATAAACAGTTTAATTTATAAATAGACAGAAATATGTGGTGGTTAAATGGGATCGTACTTGTGAATATGTTGTTGAAAATGAAGTTCGATCATTGCTAAATGATTTTCAAATCATTTATAGATTAGCCACGGAGGCTATGAAACAGAGAATTTGAAAAATTACTTCCATTAACATTACACAAACTCCTTTCTCCATTTAATCTAGTGTTTTCGTCCCTGCAGAGATATTGGAGATGGCATACGCTGCATTACTTTCTCTTACTCAGACATTAGAACAGATCTTGCATCATGATGATCAATGTCCAATTCGTCTTCATCAAACAGAGCCACAGATTTTGAGATCTCTCCATAAACAGCTTAGCTTCTTGTTATCCTTTCTGGAAGAAGATTCTGTAGAGAAAAATAGTGAAACATTTAAATTTATAGAAGGAAGAATCAGAGATGCGGTGTATGAAGCAGAAGATATAGTTGAATCCGATTTATCCAACCAGATTCGATCAAGATCTGGAATTCAAATAGATCTAATTGATCAGATCGTCTCAGAGTTGGAGCAGAGATATGAAAGCCTGTAGAAGATAATAGAAGAACTCGATTTTATTTCAGAAGGGGTGGTAAAGATGAAGGATAGGAACGACATAGAAGATCAGCATCCTAGTAAAACTTTGCCTGCTGAGTCATCAAGATCTTGTTCCAATAACAAGAGTGTTATGATTGGATTCGATGAGGTGTTGATTCAAATTAAGGATCGACTCACTGGATCACCCACTAAACTTGAAATCATCTCAATTGTTGGGATGGGTGGCATCGGTAAGACTACACTCGCCAAAAATATTTATGATGACTCACTTATTGTGTGTCACTTCCATTCTCATGCCTGGATAACAGTATCTCAAAAGTATCATGTGCAAGAAATGCTCACAGGCCTTCTAGACTCAAAAAGAAACCTCAGTCATGAATTATATGAAAAGGATACTGAAAAATTGGGGGAGCAATTATACAAACGTCTGAAGGGAAACAGATATCTCATTGTTATGGATGACATGTGGGATACCAAGGCATGGGATGAAGTCAAAAGGTTTTTTCCCGATGACAACAATGGAAGTCGGATCATATTGACTACTCGACAGTTATGTGTGGCTCTTTATGCCAACTCTTCCAGCCCTATTTTTAATTTGAGTTTATTGAGTCCTGTACAAAGTTGGGACTTGTTGCGTCACCTGGTATTTGGGGAACAATGTTGTCCTCCTGAATTCCAGATAATTGGAATGGCCATTGCAAAGAATTGCAGAGGACTTCCACTTGCAGTTTCAGTTATTGGTGGTCTCCTCTACAGAAGCAAGAGGACAGTTGATTACTGGATGCACGTTGAACAAAATATTAATTCTGCAGTAACTGGTACTGAGGACCAGATCATGGAGGTCCTATCTGTTGGAATTAATTTCTAATAATGGATTTAATT
>CAIGRP010071197.1:0-19146 GCA_903798385.1 Fraxinus cuspidata | reverse complement strand
ATATACGGGAAGTGATTAATAATAGAGGCTATATAGTTGCAACTGTACACTACATAGACTCACTTTGGTGTATGCATAAAAAATTATTGAGTTCTCTCACAACTCTAACAACATATTTAATGCTATTATGAATATTGTTAGAGAATATCAATTGAGTAAAATTAGTTCATTTATATTCAACAACACTATTGTTAATAAGGTAGTTATCGATAAATGGTGTAGAGCACTACAACCCGATTTCGGTGGTTATTTGTTTCATATTCGATGTTTGTGTCATATTTTTAATTTAATAGTGCATGAGGGTTTAAAACATATTAAGAATGAAATTCAAAGAATTAGGGATGCACTAATGTATATCACAATTTTACTTAATAGAAAATAAGCATTTGAGGAGTTTTGTGCCGAATCTGGGATAACGCATACGAAAATATTTATTAGTGATGTAGGGTATAGATGGAACTCCACTTACTTATTATTAAAATCATGCGAAAGTTTTGAACATTTAATGATTGTATTTTATAACAATAGGCATATTAGATACGATGACGATACTATTTTGAATAATTCTAATTGGATGTTAGCTTTTAAAATTAAAAATTTTTTGATAAATTTTTATGATTCTACAAATATTTTGTTTGGGGTTTATTATCTCGCTAGTTGTATGGTACTTGAACGTCTTTATATAATTGTTAGGGCTTTTATTAGATATAAAAATGACCCAGATTTTAGTTCAATTTTATATTCCACGGAATTAAAGTTTAAAAATATTGGGAAAACTTGTCTATGCTATTTCCGTTAGCATGCATCAATAACCCTCGATATAATTTATCGGGTACTAAATGTGTAATTGATCAAATTTCAAGAGCTTTAACTTTTAATGTACATATCATTTATAGAAATTTAGAACAAACTTTATGTGAAATGGATAAACTGTATGCAGAATGAATAGGTGCAAATATTAATCGAGTACCCTTTGGCTCACACCTACTCTTCCCAATGATATACCAGAAGATGACGATGAAGTTTTAACTTTATTCGAATGCATTAACTAATATAGATATGATTCAAATGCATGTGGTTCCTCTAGTACTATTTTATCTACCGCATGTAATCAAACGTCGGATGCAAGTCCAAATAAGTTGCCTGCTGAATTAATTGATTACTTTAGTTATAATATGCCTAATAAAAAAACAATTAAGAAAAGTTCAGAAGAAGTAATTGATTTCTGGCGATGGTACAAACGCTGATGGCCAATGGTTTCTGCGATAACAAAAGACCTACTAACACCTCCGGTTAGCACTGTAGTTTCGGAGTCTTCTTTTAGTGTAGGTAAGAGAGTTCTCTCCAAGGTTAGGAGCTTATTGAAAGAAGATATTCCGGAAGCATTAATGTGAGTGAAAGACTGGCTAGACGGTCATTTTCGACTACAAGATAAATATGTTAAAATTGCATATCGTCAAGTAAGTGATATTTAATTTGATCATATTCATCAAAAAAAAATACATTTATAAATTTTTTAAAAAATTGTACACGTAATAAGTTGTTCGCGTACAATTTGTAACTCCGTCTACTTGAAATTGAAGTAGTCGATCACAAGCTTGAAATTGAAGTAGTCGATCACAAGCCCGGATGAAGGAGTAGTGTTTATCTTTTAAAAAAAAAGTGCATCTAAAAAAACGTTTTGAAAATGTATATCTAAAAAAAAATTAGAAAAAGTATATCTTTTTTTTTATTATTTTATTTGTAAAATTTTAGAAAATGTATAGTATAGCTAAAAAAAATTAAAACATCGAGTTCCCGAGCCGAAGCTGGCTCGTTACAAACGAGCACGAGTCGAACTCGTGCGTATCGACTCGGTCCATTGCCATCACTACTCGTAGAGGTTCAATAAACCTTCCAACACGTTAAAAATCAAAACCAAACAAATCACTGTTTAAAAAGGGCAATAATTAGTAGCATCCCATATTACCATTGGCAAATAATGATATTACCGTGCAATAATTTGGGCAGAATATCGACTTGTAAAAATGAACGAATAAAATGCTAATAGTTGAGGCAAGAGTTCGATTCTTTCTAATTAAGACGATAATGCCCCGCACTGGTGCAACGGTATTCCGTCACTCGTCTCCCAAAATATAACGACCCCGACTTGTAATAGTAGCACTTCAAATTACAAGACCCGGCGAACCTACTAACGTTTTTTTATCTCTCTAAAATTGGAGGACTAAAATGCACGAAAACAACTTTCGAGACCGAAATGTTGAAAATGTGTGTCCAAAATACACAAAAATCGAAAACTGTGCCTTCAACAGACACAACCCTTTTGGGCAAGTAGTTTAACTGTCAACCGCTAGTTTCTAGAAGAAGTCACAAATCGCATACAAAAAATTCGGGGAAAATAAATGATATAAATAAATGTATTATTATTTTAAATAATAATAAAATAATACAATTCAAATATTATTTTACCAAATAATATATCAACTTGGCACAAGCTAAAGCTCAAGTCCAAGACCACGACCCGTGCCATATCGGCTGAACGGACAGCAGGGGCTTTGGCTCAACCTACGACATGTAGGTTTTTTCCCCTTAAAAAATTATTAGTACTCCTTGTGGCCCAAACCCAAATCCCAAACTTGAGCAATATAAAGTGGTTTCTATTCTTCTAGTTTTTCTATATGGAATTGTCATTTTTCAATTTTCCACCAATTTTTATTCATAAGTTATTTCAACTTCAAGTGGTTTACCTTAAATTGGTTTTAAGAAAATAAATACATTACATTAATCTATTCATGGAGTAAAACACACTCGACCAAAAAAATCTTTTGTCCAAATATCGAGACCCACTAAAATAATTGGTCAAATGTTGGTCAAACCTACAAATTAAACCAATTTTTTCCAATACAAATAACTAAAAACCATAAACAACACACAAATTCCACAAAGAAACCAAACTCACCATAGCAGCACATATCAGGTCCTCGAAAAAAATAAAAAATAAAGACATTTCATTAAGCCCTTGTTTAGTGGAGATTAAAATCAGTTTTCTAGTAAATTTTGATAAAAGTTGATACATGTGATTGAAAAGTTGTAGACTGTAATTAAAATTAATTACTAACTTTAACTATGCTAAATGAAAAATAGAGTCAAAGAAAGTCCCTCAGAAAATCAACAATTTCTAGAAAGAGAAGAAAAATGAAAGTTTTGGACGGTAAGATAGAAGAAGAGTTAAAGAAGGCGGCTGTTTGTTCATCTCATGTTTCTATGTTGAAGCAACGGACAGTAGCATATACTATATAATTAACCCTTAATGAACAAGAAATATCTCGTCAACCTTGGACTGAGTCACTGAGGTAAGACAGAAGAAAACAAAAGCTTTTGATTGTGAAATGTTTCTTGCCCTCAAGAAGTTATTTTATTTTATTTAAAATAAATAAATGTCAGTTTATTAATGTGTAATTTATTTAAGGGTTGTGTTGTAGTGATGACAATGGATCGACAGAACCCAACTAGGTGAGTTAGGTCGGTGCAGTGAACCATTCAATTTTTTTTTTTTAAAAGAGAAACATAAAGACTTGTCAGACAAATAATCAAGCTCAATTTCATGCAGGCTCGAGCTGCCTATGGACCAAGATACCGTGATAGGGGAAGATGATTCAAAAATTTCTGCAATAAAATCCAAAGAATGCGAGTGGCTTGAGCCCAATGCCACCATGTCATAAACAAAAAAGTAACCACATAGATCGGTGATTATCACTAGAAGTAATGAATAACATTATTTAAATAAAAAGAATCGCAATAGATTAAGAAATGATAATGAAATAAAATTTAAAGTTTATATACTAAAAAACATAGAAAAATAAAATGAAGACTTATGGCGGTCGAGAGTATACTCAATTTAACCGATTTTTACTCATGCTTTTTGTGACAATTAGCCAGTCCAGGTTCCCCTACGATTTGGTCCATGAAATTTATCAGTCCCTTTAAAAAAAAAAAAAAAATCAGATTTTTAAGAATACAATTTCAAAATATCAAACTTATGGAATTCTTGAAAAAATCAGGTCATAAATCAATATTATATTTTCTAAAATCAAAAATATATGAATTTAAATAAGAAAATAATTTTACTTAAATTGATGATTAATAAAGGATAATTGATGATTATTCTCTCTCATCTTATCACTTACTAAAAAAGCAATCAATTATTTTCCTTCCAACGTTCTCACAAATTTTAAAATAAAAAATAGAATCCTAGGCCTCCATTGTGTAATTATCCAAAGTTATGAAGAAATTGGCCATAAATTCTCAAATAATAGTTTTCTTCTTGTCCAACGTTTATCCAAAAATAGGAATGGTAAAAAAATTCGATGCCTGCGGAGCCTTGCCCCGAACGGGCGCAAGGATTACCCGTTTAATTGGATTTTCGGATCGAGGATGAGGCGGGAAACTTTGCCTCGGGGCTGGTACACGTAACGGGTGCCCCGCCCCACCAGTTCCGTTTAATTTTTTTTAGAATTCAAAAATTAAACGAAATTTCATTAGTTCTAATAGAAAATGGCAATTAAGATTATTTAAAAAATATAACAAATAATAAAAACCTTAGTTTATCAAATATATTTGAATAATTTAACTTTTAAAAGTAAATAAAAAATTAAAAAAATATGTTATTGTCTCACTCTAACGAGGGCAATAAAATGAATTATCAAAAATTTAAAATAAATAGGGTAGTAAACGGTGCAAGGGTCTCGCCCATTCACATCCCACCTTAAACTAGTAACAGGGCGGGGATGGGGGAGTTTGCCCCGACCCGCCACGTTACCATCCTTATTCAGAAAGCCACAGTTTCTATGTCATTTTTACGTATATTGGTAAAGTACAAAGTTAAACAATCATTTATGAATAATTGTTTTGATCACATGCATCGGCCATAATATTTTTTGATCATTTTGAGCAAAAATTGTGACTATTACCTAATAAGTTATGTAATTGTAATGTATAGGCTGTGTGAATGTAATCTATAATATTCGATGACATTTTTTTGGAAAATTGTAATTTCTTGTGAAGATTATTATTATGACGTACGATGTTGTGTGATTGCTACCTAAAATATTTCTGATACTTTATGCGATTATAACATATGATGTGTGTGATTTTTACCTGAAACATTTGTGATTGTAACTTATAAGGTTGTGTCTCTTATCTCTTTGAATGTGACCTAAAGCATGTCTTTTTGAAAATTATGATTTCGTGCAAGAATTGTAACTTGATTTTAAGGTTGACAAAGGTTTTATTTAGTTCGTGAAAATGAAAACATTGAACATGATTTAGGTGCAGCCTACTTTGTATACCTGAATTTAGCATTTTTCACTTACGAGAGATGAGATTTAGTGCTTGAACCTATCGTAATCAGCTGCTATCATAAATGAAGTTTTACAATTCTTTCATGGGCTCGTAGTTTTGTGCTTCTCTAACCTTTCTTTTTTTCTTTTTTTTTGTCAAAATATAAATTTTATATATTCTTTTTTTTAAAAAATATTTTTTTTCTTGAAATATAATGATCTATTGTCAAATGTTCAACTTTATTTTTTAAGAAAAAAAAAAAAGAATATGCATTGAATTTTCAAATTCGACATCCAATTTATGGCGGAAAGATGTGGGGCGTTTTGATCAACTTACAAGATTTTCAAGCTATTTGGCCTGAAAAAGACGGTCGAAGACTCGATGCCCAAGTTAGCGAGGTGACCGTGTTTGTGGTAATATGTATTGTAGGAGGCCATTTTACTTGTCAAATGTGTATTTTGAGCGGGGTGAATGACATTTTCTCATCTTCCTTGTGTCGCCTCTGTTTGGTTAAAGAATTGTGATATGCGGTATTCCCCTCCTTTAGTCATTTGAAGTGCGGTAAGAAATATTGTCCAAGGTGGCATCCACTCGAAATCAGGAAATGATGCAGACTTAGAGTGTAATATAGTTGAACTCAACTTGAGTTACAAATGGACAAATTGTTATATACGAGTGGAATTAAAATCTTAATGTATTACGCTCGATCATGTACAATCTTAATATATCATAATTTCATTCTAAGTGTCTGACAAGAACTTATAAAATCTATCAAATATTTTAATTATGCACCCCATGTTACCAAAGAAATCACTATTCCTGCAGATTGAAACTTTTCCTCTCTCTTTCTTGATACCCAAAAAGTTTGTAAATGTGTTTGTTTAATTATAAATGGAGGGGAAAATGAGCTGTGAACTAGCATATATTGTTACTTTTTGTATAGCAACCCATAATCAAACATCATGACGGTGTTACACAAAGCACAACATTGCCCTAAAAAGTCTCCTTTTTAGTTAGGCCTACTTAGCCATGCACGCCACGGTTCAATCATTGCATCACACCTTATATTCATTATCCCTTTTGCCCTAATCTTAGAGTTGCCAACCCTTGGGATGGGGGTGGGAGTGGTCCATTTATTTTGGTGTGACAATAACATGTACGATAGTTTTTGCTTTCTCGTTGACCCGTTGATAAAATACTTAAATGAACAAATGTGAAACGTCTTGATAAATTTAACAATCAAAAAAGTTAGTTAATATAACATGAAAGTTGAGCAGAAGACCTAAATTCAAAACTTGTGGATACCTATTTATATAAAGTTATGCACCTTCGTTCCCTAGGTTGAAAACAAAATTTATATGAATATATGCGGTCCATCATTTACCATTTGTATTTGGATTTATTTACGAATAAATATTGGACTATAATTAATTTCAATTATGGCTTAAAAACTTAAAATTATTTAGTGTACTCATCTCCTCTTCGTTATTAATAAAACAATGTCAAGAAATAATAAATCGAGGAATAATACTATTTATCATTATGATGATGAAATATTAGTAATATGACAGTTTATGTTGTATAATAGAATTGAATAATTCAATTTTTATGAGAGTGAGAGGGAGGAGAGAGAGAAATGTGAGGATAATGAGTTGTCACATTATCGATATTTCATCATTATCATGATAAATAACATTACTCTAAATCGGGATGTAAAATATGTATTGACATCTTCTCATTTACTCAAAAGACGTAATGTGTTCGATTATCAAAATTGTATTAAAGAACAAGAAGTTTAAGACAACCAATGGATATAGCCATTTGTTCTGGTGTGACACTCCCTACTCATCAATAGCATGAGGCAACTGTTCAACAATTGAACTAGTTAGCATTAAAGCAATGAGAATGCATTATATGTTGTTCATTCCATAACATTTGCATGCATACATCTTCATCTTCGATATTCGCGTGAACCGTTCGACGCCTCCCCCACCCACCAATCAAAATATTTTCCCACTAAAATTTTACTTTTTCAAAAAATGAGTGATAAATAGGTGGATAATACTTACGAATAATGTTATTCATCAATACTGGTGCTAGAGCACCAGTTTAGATGACTACACTTTATATATTCAATTAAATGAGTAATGCGATTTTGCATTTAAATGAATTTATCATTTAATGTCATGTGATTGATACCTAAATTGGTGCTTAATACTAGTGATGATGAATAACATTATTCAATACTTATAGATCTTATTAAATTCATGTTTGGTGGGAAATAAAATTATTTTTTCAACAGATTTTGATAGAAGTTGATGAAATATGTGGTTAAAAAAGTTGTGGGATACATGAAATATGTGAATGAAATTAATTGTTGATTTTGACTTAAATTAAAATCTAGATTTTAATTTGCACGAAACAGTGGCTAATTAATATTTGACTTTGAAAAGATACCTTATTAACAAAAATAAAATAAAATCCAAATAGAGGCATTAATACCGAAAGAGAGAGAGTGAGAAATCTAGCATTTAGTCGAGAGACAAAAGGTTGAATTTTTTCAAAATATAACAAAATTTAGCTTGTTCGATGGTTTTCGACCAGACTTCCCCGTTGATCACACACCCAACCCAACCAAAAGAATTTGGTGAACAAGTTCACCTAATTTGACCAGAAATTCATAAACCCACCCGAAAAAGTAGAGTTAGTTGAACAAGTCATGATCTCAAATCAACCCATCAAATTCTTAGTAATAATAATAATAATGATATTTGAACTAATCATGGAATTCTTTGATAATTGAGAAGACTTGGTAAACTTCTTACTTATAATCAATTAAGCAAAGATTATAATTTAATCTTAATTATACTCTCATTTGTCCATTATGGAGGGGGGAAAAAACACCAACTTTTGATCATGTTCTCATGCTTCCAGATGAAGAAAAATTATTATAATTTTCTCTCAAAATGTAATGATAAATGATTGAAATTTGCATTTACGTCCTCAACGTTTTGAGTCACATTATACTGGTCGAATATCGCATTTGCTTATTTTTCGTAAGTTAATTTTTTTGCACGTGCAATGAATATGATTTACGTAACCTTTTTTTCTTGTCTTCTATTCTATCAAATACGTCAGTCAACATCAAATTTATATTAGAGTATTACTTATCTTGAACATTGAACTCTAGTTTGAAAAGTCGAAATAGCATTTATTGCTTTTTTTACTTTTCACATTATAAAAAAAACTCATTCTTATTACTAAACTCACTGTACAATGTGAGTCTTCGGGGAAAATTTTTAGTAACTTTTTACGAAGAATAATATTAGATCTTACGAGATGTGTGATTAATAACTATGTAATAATTATGAATGTACGATTAAATTTGAAATTTAATTTAATTGAAACGCTAACTTTTACACTAGGGAGGCAATTCCCCCACCCCCCACCCATGATAGAAAAATGTTCCAATTTTATAGAAACTCGAAAATGTCTATATCAAATTGCTCCCTAGGAAACTTCACCTGGAAAAATCAATCCAAGTATAGTCACCTACTATCATTCTTGGTCATTTCCATTTCCACTATCATTACCGTTGACCACAACTATCAACTATTCTTGTAGTTGTCAACTATCGAACAAGTTGTCAATGCTGATCACCGTTACGTGTATACATACATAAATATCTTATTCGATACCTTACGAAACTAAATTTTCACTATGAGAACTTTATACAACATGTTAGGCTAAGTTTCTTGATTTTGATACGATTTTATTAGATATGCTGCGGTATTGTTATGCCAATTACCAAGTCTTGATACTTCTCCACCGATTGGTTCCTGATGCATTAGTAGTTACAAAAGAATATCATTATGATAGTTGATGTATTTTTGTCGAATAGATAAAAGTTACTTATAAGTGAACAAGTAATGCTATGTTTGAGTTCCATTGTTTGTGGAAAATGAGTTTTATAATATTAGTATTTTTAGGATAATATATAA
The DNA here is from genome assembly GCA_903798385.1 of Fraxinus cuspidata. NCBI lineage: Eukaryota > Viridiplantae > Streptophyta > Magnoliopsida > Lamiales > Oleaceae > Fraxinus > Fraxinus cuspidata. The sequence goes on along the minus strand of CAIGRP010071197.1, from coordinate 9,805 downwards.
TTAAAAAGTAGAAAAAATTTTAAATTTACGTGTAAAATTATTTATTCAAACGGGGCTAAATTTTACTATGCAATTATTCTTCTTTGTGTAACATCAGATTAATTGCTACACCGCGTTATCAATAAATTCACGCAACTAATTCTTTTATTATAATATAATAATAAAAATAAAACCAATTTCTTTCAAATACCAACTTTTTCCTCTAACTGACCCCGCGCTTTCTCTTTTCTCCGTTCAACTCTCAGATTCTCTCGCTATGATCACCACCACCAACCACCACCACCACTGACGGCGGAGCTACGGAAACAACCCCTTGAACAATCTTCTCTGAGTACTATTGAGTAGATAACCATCATGGGCAACTGCAACACTTGCATAAGACCTTCAGAAACCGAGCAGCCACCAACACCAAAACCCCCAACTCCCAAACCACGTAGAAGCCCTCGAGAACGCCATCCGAACCCATATGCCGAGTCCCCGGCTCCGATCCGAGTCCTGAAGGATTTCTTCCCGAGAACGAGAATCTCCGATAAGTATGTACTGGGTCGGGAATTGGGTCGGGGTGAATTTGGTGTAACATATCTTTGCACAGACCGGGAGACAAGAGAGGACCTTGCTTGCAAGTCGATTTCGAAGAAAAAGCTACGAACTGCTGTGGATATAGAGGACGTGCGCCGGGAGGTGGCGATTATGTCTAGCCTGCCGGAACATCCCAATATCGTGAAGCTGCGTGCGACGTATGAGGATATTGAGACTGTGCATTTAGTGATGGAATTGTGCGAGGGCGGTGAGCTTTTTGATAGGATAGTGGCACGTGGGCATTACAGCGAGAGGGCCGCCGCCGGGATTGCGAGGACTATTGCGGAGGTGGTGAGGATGTGCCACCAGAATGGGGTTATTCATCGAGATTTGAAGCCGGAGAATTTTTTGTTCGCGAATAAGAAGGAGAATTCGGCTCTTAAGGCTATTGATTTTGGGTTGTCAGTGTTTTTCAAACCTGGTGGGTGTGTTGAGTGATTTTTTTAGAATTATTGAAAAATAGGTTCAGGTTTTCTTCTGAATTTTTCGAAAAGATCTCGAATTTGTGGCTTTTGATCTAGGCATGGAAATGAATTTCTGGGTTTGATGAAGGGGGATTTGATCTTCCCCCTTTTGAAGTTTTTGAGAGGGTTTACAGATTTTTCAAAATTTCCTTTCTTTAGAGAGAGAGAGAGAAACTTGATTGAATCTTGAAATATTTATTTTCACTTTTAGTCATATCTGGACTAATTTTAATTTGAATTCCAATTGCTTAGTCCAATTCAAGTGTTCATCACATGATAATGAATGGGGAGTTTAGTAGTCCTTTTTTCTGGCTTGATTAATTTATTGACTATAAACTTTCAATTAGGTGAGAAGTTCTCTGAGATCGTAGGAAGTCCCTACTACATGGCGCCGGAGGTTTTGAAACGAAATTATGGGCCAGAGGTTGATGTATGGAGCGCTGGTGTGATTCTTTATATTCTCTTATGTGGAGTTCCTCCATTTTGGGCAGGTATAATTTAAGTTCTTAGAAGTTATATCTAGCTGTGGTTATATGAAACGTTTGTCTAATTCAGAGATTTTTAGTTAATTTTATTGTCTGCTGCAGAAACTGAACAGGGTGTTGCACTAGCAATTTTAAGAGGAGTGATTGATTTTAAGAGGGAACCATGGCCGCAGGTTTCTGAAAGTGCCAAAAGCCTTGTTAGGCATATGTTGGAGCCGGACCCAAAAAAACGTTTGACAGCTCAACAGGTGCTTGGTGAGTAATTCTTCAAGCCCCTCCCCACGCCAAAAAAAAAAATCTTGGAAAAATCTTCAAAGAGTGTGATTAGTGGTGCTGAAGTGTTATTCATACTGCGTCTGCATATGTTCCTAAGAAATGATTGCTGAAGGAGGAAATAATGCACCATCTTGACATCCACAGCATTTGGTTTGCAATGTTATATTCACAACAAGAGAGGAAAAGTTCTGCAATGTCAACATTAAGACACCAGAGAATATTTAACTGTACTTTTTAAAGTCTCACTGTTTTAAGATAAATTCTGTTAATGTCATAAATTGGAGTAACCATCTTTTTGTAATAAAGCTGGGGAGCTAGAATGATTGACATATAGACATTGGGTAAACAAGGATTTTGTGCTTGGGTCATTTAGGAAGGAGGCAATTAGACCTCTGGACATTATGCAATATCTTTTGACTTCTAATAAGTGCACCTTTGTTCACTGAAGTATTGGTTTGCTTGCGACATATTATATTTATAGTGCGGAGAGGTCTGTGAGACATTTGTTGGATAATTCTTCTCTACTGCTGTATTAACGCATATCATATATTGTTACTTCATGCAAATGGGTAGGAAATTTCATTTTCTTCAGCATGTATTTTTGTGAAGCAGCATTGACGTGCCCCTTTAATAGGAAGGAGGCAATTAGACCTCTGGACATTATGCAATATCTTTTGACTTCTAATAAGTGCACCTTTGTTCACTGAAGTATTGGTTTGCTTGCGACATATTATATTTATAGTGCGGAGAGGTCTGTGAGACATTTGGTGGATAATTCTTCTCTACTGCTGTATTAACGCATATCATATATTGTTACTTCATGCAAATGGGTAGGAGATTTCATTTTCTTCAGCATGTATTTTTGTGAAGCAGCATTGACGTGCCCCTTTAATTTTTTTTTTTTTTTTCTGGATAGACCACCCATGGATACAAAATGCGAAAAAGGCTCCAAATGTTCCTCTAGGAGATATTGTGAGGGCAAGACTCAGGCAGTTTTCCGTTATGAATAGATTCAAGAAAAAAGCTTTGAGGGTAAGCATCTCACAATTTTTAGGTATATTTGTAGCTTTGTGCTGGTTGTTGCAATATAAATGCTGCTATTTCAAGAGAAAACTTCAGAAAGAAGGGTTTTAATATCTTACAAGGAAAAGAGTCATAATTAGTGTCTGACAATAATCCTCCTAATTAACTAAATTTGAGGTGATGATCCATGTCTCCATGTTTACTATTGAGGACCTCTGTGGATAAATTTCACTTCTTTGATTTTGCTATCATATCTGAAAGATTATTCATCCTCCAAATTGTTGTGTAGGTAATTGCGGAACACTTATCAGTTGAAGAGGCAGAAGTAATCAGAGATATGTTTTTGTTGATGGATACTAACAATGACGGAAAAGTAACATATGAGGAACTGAAAGCTGGTCTTCGTAAAGTTGGTTCCCAGCTGGCAGAACCAGAAATAAAGTTGCTGATGGATGTGGTAAGTGTTATTGTTATCTTGTTTTTGCAGTTTCATCATAAACTGTAAAGTTTAGTGACCATACCTTCTAATACTGAGGATACTCTGTTGCTCGGTGTTCTTCTCTTTTCGCATTATGTTGTTATCCTTCACTTCTGAGTCACTGAAATTCTTTAATGTGCCTTATCCTTTGGGAGTTGAAACTTGAACATTTTTTGGGTTGTCTTGCATGGATGATGGATCCATACTTGTTTACTAATTAAATAGGGAAAGTGAAGTAGCCGGAGGGAGACTTGACTTCTTTGCTCCTCAGAATTTTCAAGAGTTGTGGGGCCTTTGAACCTTACCACCCCATTTGTTTATCCAAATGAAAGAAAAGCATTAATAAAGTCCTTTCCCAGTGAGTTTCTTGTGCTTTCAGCAATGTGTGATTGATTGCAGTTGAAACTTGTAGTACCATGTGCACAGATTTTAAATGCTTATTTCCTTTCTCTTGTTTTAATTCTGACTGAGTCAAATCTTTGATTCAGTGACTGTAATAGATCTTAAATTTCTGATTAATCATGGGAGTTGGACTTTCTATTGTTACTTTGAAGGTCTCTGGTTGTTATTTACTAATTACATGCTGTCCACCTTTCTCTTTAATTATACTGCTCCTATTCAATCTTTATAATTGCAAATTACTATCCTCATATATGATCTTTACATGTCCAAGTTCTTCAAAGGATTATACTAAGGGGCTGTTTGACAAAGCTTTTGATAAAAAATTTAACAAATTTTGATCAAAGTTATTGAAATATGTGGTTGAAAAATTGATAAAAGTTGTGGGTCTCATAAAATTTAATTTGTTGTTAAAATCAATTGTAGATTTGACCTCAACTTTTTACCAACTTTATAAGCTATCTCAAACAAGAACTAAATGTAAATCGTCCCCCTTAGATTTTCCTTTTAAGCACTTAATTGATTTTTATCTGAGGCACCTCGAGTGTTTTGTATTTAGAGATTCTGTTGCTCACATCTGTTCAACAATTTTGATGATCTCATGGAGAACTTACTGTAGGCATAAAAAGGGGAAATATATTTTTCATTTTGTTGTTTTGGCAACTTCCCATTTCCATTGGGAGTTTCAAGTATAAATTGGCCTATTTGTTTGAATAATGTGGACAATTGATTTGTTGATATTTAACCTGTGATGTTTCTCGCCACGCTTCTCTCACAATTCTCTAATTCTTCTTCTCACTTTCTCGTTCTTCTGCTTTTTTCTCTTCCCTGTTCTCATCAATTCCTTCTCTTTTTGTCACATCACTGGCAAACATCTTTGCTTTCTTCTCATTTCAATATACGCTAACGAGTACACCTCTAAATTATCAAAGACTGCATTGCATGATATTTATTCGATATTTTTGTAGAACTCCTATGTGAAGCATAATAAAGGAACTTTGATTAATTAAAATTTGACACTTCATTGATTTTTTGGAACAATTCTGGGAAATTTTGGATATTGTTGGTATTGTGTCTCTTTTCTTTATTTTCCAAAATTTAACCGTTGAATATATTCTTGAACAAGAACACAATATTCATATGGCTGCGGGGATGAAATCAAATTTGAATTGAATTACTGCAGCATGTGGAATGTATTTTGTGTTAAACTTTGATTTTGTTTATGCACATCGCAAGATTTTGGCCTTTTACGTAGGATTGAGCGCAAGGCCATCGAGAGCATCCTTAACTCCAATAAAGTCATCTCAGCCTTTTGTTAAACATTTGAGTTCTCATTTTTGTCGTCGTTTGTTTCATATTCTTCTCAAAGTTTGTTGCAGAGTTCATTCATGTTGTTGTTAGAGATCTCGCTATATGCAGTTCCGAATTTCCAGATATTATCTAACTTGTACTAACCACTAATGAAGATTACAATGTGAATGTTTAATAGGCTGATGTTGATGGAAATGGAGTCTTGGACTATGGGGAGTTTGTCGCAGTAACAATCCACTTGCAAAGAATGGAGAATGACGAGCACTTTCATAGAGCATTTATGTTCTTTGACCTAGACGGAAGTGGGTATATTGAGATTGATGAACTTCGAGAAGCTTTAGCTGATGAATCTGGTGAAACTGATGTAGATGTATTAAATGACATTATGCGAGAAGTTGATACAAATAAGGTTAGATTGAATTCTTGTGTCATCTATCTCTTGTCAATCTATTATCCTGCTACTACTCGTTACAATCATCGCATAGATATGGTTGAATTTGGTTTAGTATTACCCTGTGGAAAGTTAAAGTTTGTTTGGTCTGGATTAAAATTTAGATTTTAATGCAAGTCAAAGTCAATAATTAATTTTAACCACGTATTTTATGGGATCAACTACTCTTCAACCGCACGTTTCATTTAGCTTTTATCAAAATCTACTAAAAATTTAATTTTAATCCCCACCAAACTGGGGACAAAATTTCTACTCATGTCTTATCCCTTGTATACGCTTTCTTTCAGGATGGACGAATCGATTACGAGGAGTTCGTGGCAATGATGAAAACTGGAACGGATTGGAGAAAGGCGTCCCGTCAGTACTCAAGAGAGAGGTTCAAGAGCTTGAGCCTTAATCTCATGAAAGATGGCTCTCTGCAGCTTCAAGATGGTCTTACCGGTCAAACTGTTGTCGTTTGAAGTCTCACAGTCACAATTCGGTTTGAGTTCATTGATTCTTTCTCTTCTCCTGATAGCCAGATGAATAGACTTCAACTCACTGGCTTTGACACCTAATGCTTCTTGGCACATGAAGCTTCACAAAGGAGCTTCAAGACTCGGGTTTTGATTGATGCAACATTTGGTTTTTATTGTCAAAATTGTTGGCTTTTGGCATAACGAGTAATGGGTTCGGGGATGATTTTTTTTACGAGTTTTTGTTAATAGGATGTGTAGGCATATGATATAGGTTCCATGTTTGTGTTGCACCCTTCTGTATATGTGTTACTTTGTTCTGTACTTTGTGCCATTTTAAACCAAGCACATATAACAGGTAAATTTGTTAATTTAGAAATTGGAGAGGAGAATTTTTAGATATCAAGACTTCACATTCTGCAGTCGCAACGAAAAAGGGTAATTACCAACTTATCTAAGCTTATAAGTTGCAAAATCCACAGTTGTGCGAATTTTGGACTACACAATTTGTGAGCCCCCACTCATAAGCTAGCACAACTTTTTGCCAGACATGTTCCAACACATTATTAATTATCAAACTTATAATGTTGTTTTAGTGAAGTCATTCGATCAGTCCCTGTTTCTCTGTGTACGACGGAAGACTGATTAAAGTACCTATGATTTACATATAATAATAAACAAGATTGTACATGATTAAAAAGGAAATATTGAGAATTTCTCTCGTTTCTCTTGTTGAGTCGAGCTTAGCAAATATGTCTCTGTTTATTTCAATTCCATCCATGGACTAATAGATTGGTTTAGTAAACTATCAATGACTATTGTTTGTTGAATTTGTGGACATATTCAACTAGATTTTGACTTGACAATTTAATGATGTAAGAAAAGTCCACATTAGATTAGCATGACAAGTTGGGTCCAACATATTGTGGTCCACTGTTGATACTATCTTTCTAGTCTCATTTCTTGAGATTATCTTTGTGATTTTAATTTTTTAAATTGGACCAGTAAAAACGAGAACAAAAGTTTGTTTCCTAACATATTTCCCTAAGATAGTTACATCAATTTTATGACAAACACATTCTTAAATTCCATATTCGTGATTTTTCATTTTTTCCCCTTATTTTCAAGCTAATCCTTCGTCCTATTTTTGTTTCTCCTTATCGTTTATTTTGTTTATTTTGTTTGTTACTTGACCTTTTAATCCTTTGCAAATTCTCTAACTTTTGTTTACTGCCTTTGACACTAATATTGAAAAGATATATACACATAATAAGAGTTATTTATGTACAATGTCAAAGGTTCGACAGTTTCTTATATTATCGCAAACGCAGTGGGAAAATCTGATTGAAAGTAGTAAAATAATAAGATTTCAAGCACTGAAAATAAAAGTGCTTTTAAGTATTTGATAGAAACATGTGATGGTCATAAGGTATTTAGAGATGCTAAAAGTTTATATTCTAACATTATGATTTTTGAGTTCTTGTTTGACATGTTTATTTGGTACAATATATTGTCTGTCGTTAATAAAGTATCGTTAATAAAGTAAGCAAATATTGAAAAGTGAGGACGTGTATATTGATGCTGCTATTACTCACTTGAAAATACTTCTTTCATTTTTTGAAACGTATAGAAAAATGGATTTGAATATAACAGAAATACTGTTAAAAAATTGATGCTCAAATGAAAGTTGAACATATATTTCGTGAAAAGCTTATTATTCATAGAAAGAAGCTTTTGATGAAAATGTCAATGATGAAATAACACATCCAACTGAAAAATCTTTTAATGTTGATTATTTTTCATATATAATTGATAAAAATCTTTCTCCAATTAAGTTAAAGTTCGAACAATTTCAAAAATATAAAAATACTTTTGAATTTTTGTTTGATTTAAAAAAATTACAGACTACTAATAATAATTGTTTGAAGTGTTGATGTGATAATCTTGAAGAATTTTTGAAGAATAGATATGTTATTGATGATGGGCAATAGTAATTTTTTAGCTGCAAATTGTTAGAAACTGTACGCCAAAAAAACCAAAAAGATGATTAAAGTGTTAGATTTTATACAAAAAAAAAAAAAAAATTATGAACTTATTTTTCAAATGTGTAGATTACTTATAAAATATTATTGACTATACAAGTTACAATTGTATATGTGGAGAAGAGCTTATAAAAGTTGAAGTTGATAAATTTTACATTCAATCAACAATCTCACAATAAATGTTGGATGGATTGACAAAGGTATTTATTGAAAAAGTTCTAAAACAAATTGATTGTAGTTGTATAATTGCTAATTTTCTATCAAAAATTTTAGAAGAGTAAATTCTCTTTTACAAGTGAAAGTTTTAGGTTATTATTTTTGTAACTTTTTAACATATTTTGTTTTTAAAAATATTTTAATTACATATTCTAAAACAAATTGATTGTAGTCGTATAATTGTTAATTTTCTATCAAAATATTTTAGAAGGGTAAATTCTCTTTTACACGTGAAAGTTTTAGGTTATTACTTTTGTAACTCTTTTACATATTTTTTTTAAAAATATTTTAATTATATATTTTAAAATATTTATAGGGATTCATATTTGAAATTGACTTAAAGCTCCCAAAATCTCAAGACTTTCCCTGTAAACAATGTCAAGTGTCATTAATCTTTCCCATTGTTACTAGAAATGACTCAATTTTCTTAAGTATCAGAAAGAAAAAAAAATACAATGTTTTCAATTTCAGTCGGGTGTGGGGTGAATGGAGGCAGTGGCCTCTAATGCAATTTTTGAAATTGCAGACCCCCTGCCTGCAATTATTGAAAAGGGTTAAGTTTGAAATTATTTGGGTCATTTGCAATAGTCAAAAGTGTTTTGAATTTAAATATTAAAATTTTTTTAAATTAGATTTTAAAATGGTTTGACTTTAAAATTTCAAATTATGGGGTAAATTTTAAAATATAAATTTTAACTGCTGAAAAATATTTTCGTTAAAATTGAATTTTAACTTAAATATTAAACTTTGACCATAAATTGAATTTTATTTTATTTAGGAGTTTTATCCTAAATTAAAATGTTAATTAAATTAAATTAGATTTGGACTCTAATTTAATATTTAATTAAAATTTGATTTGAATTAAATTATCCACCCTAATATATTTTTAAAATTAAAGTTGGACTCTAATTTGACATCTAATTGAAATTTAATTTTAATTAAATTGTCTCACGCTAAAATTTTTTGAAATTAGAGTTTGACTCTTATTCTTGTATTTAATTAAAATTATATTTTAATTAAATTCAACCATATTAATTCGATTATAATTAGAGTTGGACTCTAATTTTATATTTAATTAAAATTTGATTTTAATTAAATTGTCTCGCCCCAAAATTTTATTGGAATTAGAGTTGGACTCTAATTTGGTATTTAGTTAAAATTTGATTTTAATTAAATTCCCCCTCCCTATAATTGTGGACTTAGAGTTGGACTCTATTTCGACATTTAATTAAAATTTGATTATAATTAAATAAACCCGCTAATTAAATTAATTCATTAATTTGATTAATTAATTATTTTATTGTTCCGATCCATTTGTTTAAATTAGTTTAGACGACTTTAATTGATAGAAACTTGAAACATGTTTGCATATAATATTAAATATTATGTAGGAAACATTTATATGATGAATGTCTCATTAGTGGATGATTAGGGACTCGATCATATGGATGTGTTGAATGGTTAGTTTTATTCTTATTGTTTTATGGGTCTATGAGCTCTTATTTATTTTGGACCTACAAGTCCGTTGTAATTTTATGGGCCTATGTGTCCAATTATCTAGGCCTACGTGCTAACTAGTATAGGTTACAGGTTGCGACTGAATTAATTGAAGATACAAGAAGAGGA
>CAIGRP010071193.1:24620-40359 GCA_903798385.1 Fraxinus cuspidata | reverse complement strand
TGTGAAGAGTTCTCTAAGTGCATGAGCATTGAATTTGAAATGAACATGATGAGAGAATCTAAATTCTTCATCGGTCTCCAAATTAAGCAAACTTGTGATGGAATCTTCAGCAATCAAAGTAAGTACATTTTGGATATGTTCAAGAGATTCGACATGGATGATTTGAAGTCAACGAATACTCCTATGAGCACATCCATAAAATTGGATAAGGAAGATCAAGGTATGTCCGTTGACATAAGAAAATATCGAGGTATGATCAGATCCCTTCTTTATTTAACCGCAAGTAGACCCGATATTATGTTTTGTTTGTGTCTATGTGCTAGATTTCAATCAAATCCTAAAGAATCTCATCTCAAGTTTGTGAAACGAATCTTTAGATATCTTAGTGGCACTAGAATTTTAGAGATTTGGTATCCCAAGGACACACACATTGATCTACTTAGTTATTCGGATGCCAATTGGGCTGGATGCGCAATTGATCTTAAAAGCTCCAGAGGAACATTTCATTTTCTAGGCTTTGCACTTGTGTCAAGGTTTAGCTAGAAATAAAACTCCGTTGCATTCTCGACCGCCGAAGTCGAATATATCGAAACCGCTAGTTGTTGTACACAAGTTCTATGGATGAAACAAACTCTTAGTGATTATCACATATTCTTTGATCATATACCCATTATGTGTGATAACACTAGGGCCATAAACTTGTCTAAAATTTCTATTTTGCACTCTAGGACGAAGCATATTGAAATTAGACATCACTTCTTAAGAGACCATGCTTAAAAGGGTGATATTGTCTTAGAATTTGTAAATATAGAAAATTAATTGGCTGATATCTTTACAAAACCTCTAGCTCTTGATCATTTCTCACATTTAGAAGGAATTTAGGGATTATTGATGAATCTGAAATACATAATTGAGTACATGCAATTACGCTTCTTTATTATTTCAGGTACATCATATTTAGTTTTTTAAAAAAAATGGGTAGACGATGTCTAGTCAACAGGAAAAACAATGTCCCCCCAACGGGGACAGTCTAGTTGACCGGACCTACCCCACCGGTCGACCGGACCGACATATTTTATGGGGCCTTCCCCTCTTTTTTTCTCTCATTTTTTCACTGTCTCTCTCACTTCTCATCTTCCTCTCCATAGATCCACTTTCAATCTCATCAAATCTTCGATCATTCTTCTAGATCTACTCCATATTTCAAAAACCCATCACTTTTTCTTCTCCAAAATCCAAAAATCCCCATTTTTCTTCCACGACAACTTTCTTTTTCTTACTATTATGATCGACCATCTCTTTAGCAAATTTTTCCGTTCTTCATCATGCCACGGGTAAAGATGTCAAGTAAGAAACCACGGAGGGAGAGGGTACCAACTTCTTCTTCATCAGAGGACAAGCCCGAGGTGCTGGAAAACCACTTTGATAAATCACCTATCCTTATAGGTAAAAGTGTAGCTATTGCAATTTTTTCTCTTCAAGCACCTGAATTTCATATTGAAGAATTTTTCTTAGGTATGGATTGGGTCTCTATTGCCACTATGAATGAATATGCATATCATACACTCATGAGAGAATTTTACAAAAACTTGGTTTATATTCCTTGTACGGGTAGCATCTCTTGTTTTGTATAAAAGGAAAACATTTTACAATGACTAAATCTCTTATACGTTCTCTTCTTGAATAAGAAGAATGTCTTAATCAAATATTTTGTCATATGGATCCCCCACTTCATGACGATTACAATCCTATCATAGCATGTCGTCGAGTTACCGGAAAAGACTACACAAATCCAATAAAATAGTTCAAACCAACTAACTCTACCCTGTAAAGTTTTGCATATTATCATTGCCACATTATTCTCCCTAGGAAAGGTAATCTTGATGAAGTTACTCACTTCGACCTATTTCTTCTTGATTCCTTTTTGGTCAGACAAAAATTGGATTTTCCAATGATTGCCTTCGGTCACATGAAAACTCGTCCACTCCGCCACTCGCATCAAAGCTTTACCCTACGAAATGCTCCTCACTAAAATTTTTTAAATAGTTTTGAAATTTCTCTAAATGGTGAGGCCTTCGAGTCACTCCATCCCACCGACACTATCAATATTCACACTCGTAAGCTGATGAAAATTGTTAAGGAACGTGGGTAATGGGTGGCTAGTACCAAGGGTTTTGATCCGGACTCAGGACCTTCAACTTTACCTCTCGAAGAAGTTGAAGACGATTGTGAGGCGAAGACCACTATTATCTCCTCAACGGTCGCATTGATTCCCTCACATCCTCCGTCGACAGGCTTGGCGGGATGCTTCACCATTTACAAGTCCTACAAGATGCTATGCAAGCTCAACAAGCGGTGATGCAGGCCCAGTAAGATGCTTTCTATACTTTTACTCCACTCAACAAGAGGCAATGCAGGTTCAACGAAATGCCTTTTATGCTCGATTCGATGCACTCTTTCCACCTCCGCCTCTTTTGGATTCTTAGATACCTTTTATGCATATGTATTTTAAAGCTTATGTTGTTCTATTTTCTTTGTATTGTTATTGTTCGGTAACTTATTCTCTAACCTATCTATGCAATATCTTATGGTGAGTTTTACTCTTACATGCGTTATTTTTTTGCTTATGACAAAAGGGGAAAAATATGATATGATGATATGCTTAATGATATATGCTTGATGACGATATGATGATATGCTTAATGATGATATAATTGAGATAATAATTGAAAATGTGTGCCTTCATAAACATATGTTTTAAAGCGTTCAATTATTGGATTATAAAAGATAGGCGGAATATATGGATCACATGAAATTATTTAGAATTTATGTTCCTTACCGATTGTTCAAAATTATCTTGCAAATCATCTTATTTGTCATAATAAAAAAGGGGAAATTGTTGACATATGGTTAATTTGAAACCTCTAGTTTTGATTATAACAAACAAGTTTTGATTAGTAAGGAAGTCAACCTGGCGAGATATATTATGACTTCTATTTATTTTCTAAACTTGGTGGTTAATTTGAAACTTCGAAGTTCTGATTATAACAAACAAGTTGGTCTTATTTACTAATGAGTTGATTTCAAGTGAGTGTAGTCTTTCAAACGCTTACAAAGGAAATTTGATCCATAGTCGTCAAAAGACCAAAAGCTATCATCGAAATCTTAAAAGAAGTCAAGATCGAAGCCACATTCAATCAATATAGTGAAAAGGTCCTTGCTCGTGATGGAGAGCTTGGTAACGGGGAACGTAGATCGTGTTTGGGATTAAACCTCCATAACAACATCGTTTACATTCTCTTCCATTTTTACTTACCGTCTTTATGCTCAAATGCTCGTGCTTAATTATCCTTGTATTTGTGTATATTTTTTGAATTGATATAATTGCTAGTATATTGTTTAAGACTTGAATTTATTTTAGAAAAAATTTTAAAAATCAATTCACCCCCCTCTTAGTTAGCTATTCTTGGGCTTTCAGTCAGTACATGTTAATCTTCGCAATTTTGGCTTTCTCGAAATTAAAAAGTTTTAGCTAGGTTGTGGTGTAAATTGATCAATTAAAGCGTTCATTCTTTACAATTCAAACTTTTTCCTCTCTTGCATTGTTTACGTTTTAAGTATTTTTTTTAAAAAAAATTATTTATGCTGCGTGACAATTATATATATTCATAGTTTGGGCAGTGGTGTACCTTTTTAGTTATCTTAAGATCGTGGTTTTTTAAATATAATTTTTTTTTTTTTTAAATAAAGTGAGTTCAATTTTCGTTATCTAATTATCATTTTTTGATGACAATTCATTTTAAGAATAACAAAATTTAAGCATTGACCATAATTAAATTATAGGCTCTAGTATGTCTCACTTATGGAACAAATGAAATTTATTAAGAAAAAATAATTTCTTCTCAAACTTTAATTTAATTTTTGATGCTTTAATTTTCTGGTAGTTTTTATTCTGTACTATTTTGCTTCTTGAAGATTTCTTAGTTGGATTTTTTCCCTTGCACAAATATTGTTGAGTATATGTTTTGAAATGACCTATATGAAAATGTTTATTAAATGTACATAAAAAAATGTTATGTGTAGAATAGAACCCGAATCGAAATCGATTATTTGGGTTTGGATTTGGTTTAAGTAATTACAAACCCTCGCCCCCAACGGTTCCATTTACGAAATACTTGAAGTATAATGGGTGATTTTGGGTATTGAAATACCCAGACCGATCCAACCGACACCCAAGCCTAAATATCGATGGAAATCTCAATACAAAATCAACTTGGATTTCAATGCACTAAAATCGTGTGTGCATGTAATAGATTGCTTAACAAGTGTCACAAAGTACAAAACTTAATCAAAGCATTGGATCTAGGACCTAGTGATAATTCCTACATATGACAAGGGAATGTTAACACATTAAAATGATCAAAATGTCCCTGAAACGTCTATAAATAAGATAAATGTATAATGTGAAAATAGTTGAGCATTGAATATCTAAAACTTCCACCCCAAAAAGGAGCTTCAGAAAGTTAAACATCACCTCCGATCAATAAGAAATTTTCGATCAAATAATATTCCCTTTCCATAAGCTATTGCTTTTAAACAAACTGCAGTTTCCTACAAGAAAGGGAAAATCCTGCCATAATTTTAGGTAGAGAACTCGATTGTTGGCTTTAAAAACATTATTAATTTTTTGAGGTCAATAAGCTCATTACAAATTCCTTCAATACAAAGTTCAATAACATTGAAGTTGATTAAGAGTCACAAAATGGGGTTTGTCGACAATGGTAGACTATTAATTGGTAGTCTCTACTGCTTTCCTAGGGCTTCAAAGTCATTCTTTTGGTCATCAATGGAGTGCTCTTTTTATCTCTTATATAGTCTTTCGATTATTAGACTTCACACTCTTTTTTATTTATCAACGGCTTGATGTGTTGCTATTGAGTGTCGTCTATCAAAGATAGTGCACATGTTGACTAGTGATGCCGATGTGTTCGAGATCTGAGCCTAAGGTGAGCATGTATTGTCTGGAGTTAGAAGAGATGGAGATGCCTTGGGTATCACAATCGTCCATTTACGATGTTTAAATCCTACTGGCTACTACATTTCTAAATAGATTGTGTATTGTTATTGGACCATTTGTTATACTATATATTTTTGGGAAGAATGCATAACTCAAGTGTTAACTATACCCCAATTCAATTTTAAGAGAAAAGGTTTAAAAATTCAAAATCCTGGTGGTAATTAATAAATATTATATATAAAATAATTATCAACCCACTCCAATCTCTCTCCATCCTGGTCACAATTATCGCATCCACCCGCTACCATTCCTTTTCACAGTCATTGGCATCCACCTATCGTCATTCCATCTCATAGTCACCAACATCCACCTGATTTGAAATTCACGAGTACATCTCAGAGGTAGCAACTTGGTTGGATTTTAAATTTAAAAGAACATTGACGAGAATTGACAGATTATCTAATTGAACTTCAATTGATGGATTTTTTGTGGTGTGATTTAAACTATTTGTAAACTATTACACATGATGTTAATCCAATAGTCTGTGATCAATTCTCTTTGATCTATAACTTATAGACATTTTGATCTGTTACCTATGCAAAATGACCTCTGAATTGTTACATGTAACCTATATATGAACTATGATATGTGAATTTGATTATGTGACATGGTATTAGTGTCCAAAGATATGTGACATCTGATATGTGACTAGTTATTGATCTATGACATGTGGACATTGATGAGTAACCTATATAATATGACATTTGAACATAAATCAGTACTATGTGACCTACACACAGTGAAATGTGGACATTAATCTGTGACCTACGCATAGTGACATGTGGACATTAACATATGGCCTACGCATAATGACCTGTGAACAAATTGTGAGTCACTACGACCTCACCGACACTGCAATGTGCAAACCACCACCAATACTTCATCATGACCACCACAAGATACACCAAATGGTCCTTCTGACTTGGCTATAGTCGTGTGAGACACAACCACCTCCACCACCAACACCACCACAAAATCAACAGCTTAAAACATACCCCCAACACTATTTGCTCAGTTTTTTTACTACCTAGTTCAGATTGTCGACTTAAATTGACGAAACCAGTACAGCAATAAACCCAATTCAAAATGGGCAGCAGGAGCTAAGGTTTACAATTGCAATAGCCCTAAGAGAGATGCTATGTGTGCCATACTGTGGGCTTAGTTTGCCGTCTATGTTGTGCACAACGATGCTCAATGATCGTTTAGCGATGAACCTACTCAAATCGTCCTTGAGCGGCGCTCTAAATGAGGTGAACTACCAGATGATTTGAGCGTCAGGCACGGTGGTGACTTGTACGGCGCTCACATCCACGATGACGTCGCCGTTGTGAACTTTGTGAAGAAAAAAAGAGAGATGGTATTTGTATAGAATTTTGTACAAAAAGATTGACAAATATGCCTAGTGGCGGCCCCCTAATGGGGGGCTCATCAAAGTTGTACAAAATTGTGTACAAATATAATTATTGAGAAAAAAAAATTGTGTTTGAGGATAGGCACTGAAGAGTGGAGTGGGAGAAAGTGACAGATAAGAGAGAAAATTTTAATTTTGATTAAACACCTTATTTATGGTTTAAGTAAACCTTATTTCTTATTTTTGAAATTGTCATCTTTAAAAACAGGTTGGTGTGTAATTTCAACTACATTTTTGTGGTTTTGTGCACTAGCCATTCGCTTTAGTTCTTAGGCTCAGAAGCCATATTCCATAAGTTATATGTCCTTGAAGTCCATCTATTGGTTCGACAATGCTCTTGTCTGTTAGTTTAACTTTTCATCCCTGTTTATTTTATGGGTTATTTTCATCATCTATTGAAGGTTAAGTTTTTCCCATCTTGGTCTAGACTAGTAATAAGCATGTTTGTTAGACATCTTATGTATCGAATGAATGACATGAACAATATTTTTGAAGTACTTATGCTATTTTTAAAGTAATTAAGGTACTTGATATTGTCAAATGAAAAATCAAAATTGTGACATATATATGAATAAAAGTTCTTTTTATGAAATTATGTATATAAAAGTAAAAATGTTGAATAAGGGCTGATTAATTTGATTTTACCATTTCATTTGTTTTTCATTTCTCAAGCATGTGAAAGAACTTTTCGATACTCTCTTTAAACAACGTAACTTGGAAATACTTCCCTAAAAAAATTATAAAAATAATAATATATTAGTCTAATAGTGAAATTTTTATTAAAAAAAAAGTATTGGCTAATTCTAACATTATATAATACTTCTCCAACGCACAAATTTAGACCTTGTTTCTATTAATGTTTTCGACGATCATGTATTCATCTATGATGTTTCTAGCATGCAAAATAAAAAAATAATTGATATTTTAGTTTAATAATTTATCAATGTTAGAAAAAAACAATATAGCAAATATATGACATATCATACAAATATAATAGCATACAACCCGTCTTTATATGATGCAGCGATATATGCTAATTATAAATAACACTTCAAAATTTGTTTAATATAAAAAATTAGGTAAATGTATTTAAAATAATCTCAAATGATTTTATTTAATATAAAAAGTAGTAAAAAATCAATACACTACTGTTCAAGTTTCAACAAAATACTAATTCCCAAAGTTCAACATAATTGCACATATGCTAATGTCCCCTCATCTCTAAAAGTAATTATTAAGTCATAGTTTAACAAATAATATAACTAAATAAAAACCATAAAATTAAAAATATAAATCATCAAGCCAAAGATGAGTAACAGTGATGGAAAGTGATATGATATATACATGTCCGTCAAAGATGGCTCTACAAATGCATAAATATTAATAAAAAATATAATGCATATTTCATGAATATGATGAGAAAATAATATTGTTGGAATGCCACATTGATTCCCCCACACGAATTTATATATACAATTAAAATGATTTGTAGCAAGAGATAAATTTAAAATAGAAATTTCATATAACTAAATCCATGATATTAGAAATTAAATTGAAATGTGAACCAAACCTAACTAATCGCTATTAAAAAAAAATCACTACACTCGTCAACTTATATGTAGTTTATGCTTATCATTTAGATGAACATTACTAAAAGAATTAGAAAATAAAAATGGAGAGAAAAAGAACTACGTTATCTTTTTAGCATAATAAAATATTTCGTAAAAGACCAATACAATTAACATGAATACATTTACATACATAAGCATCATTTAAGATACTTTCGAGTTTTGAAAAACTCAACTCATATCAAATTGCTTTCTTTGACAACAATTCTTATCTTTAGCCTACAACTACAACAAATTGTTTTCATTGATAACAATTTTAGAATGAGAAATGTTGATTTTTATAGCTATAATAATTTTAATTATGTTTATTACTAACACAAACCTATCTTACATCTTCTCTCTTTTATTTTTAATTATTAATTACAAAAATAGCCATCTCTCAATCTTGTTTACATGCCCTCCATTGGCAGTATTCTCAACAAACTCTCTCCACCTTTCTTGATTGTACGTTTTCTGTGTATATTGAAATTTTTAATTTGTTAAAGTTGTGTGTGAATGATTTAAAATTTTAACATATATTATAATGTTATAATAACTTATTTAGGGCTTGTTTGAACCCAATTTTTGTAAAAAAAAAGATGGATTTTTAAATAGTGGATTGATGGAAATATGTGATTAAAAAATAAAAAAAATTTAGGATTTACTTATTTTATTGAAGAATGTGTAATTTAAATGAAATCAAAACACTATTAAAGAATGCATTTTTTTTTTTTTAAATGAGGTTCAAACAAGGGCGTTTCATATAATGATAAAAACATAGAAGAAAATAATTGAGAACTTAAAGGTGAAAATGAGCAAAGATTATAAATGTTTATTGCTTTGTATAATTAATAAAAAGTTTAGTGGGAATAAAATTACACTATCATTTGATATTCTGTTTTCATCTAAATTTAGGTATCATGAGAATTCACGTGTAACTACCAATTAAAACAACTTTTAAATAAGGGTAAATATAACATAAAATATTTTTTTATCAAATTATATTGTAACATTCTCTATGCATTAATTTTATTACATTAAATATATCATTTATTTGTTAGGATGTGTGAATCAATTAAATGAAACAGCTATTTAAAAAAAAAAGGAATATGGATGTTATTTTTTTTTAAATAAGCTAATTCAATCTAGGGAAAAAATTTAAGTCATATTTTTATAATAACAGTTGTTAATAAAAATTAATATAATATTAAAAAGCTTAATTTAGAGAACTATTGACAATATACACGAAATAATCAAATGAAAACAATCATTTAGATAAGGTCATTTTTTTTAAACTGACTAATTCAAATGAATGAAGAAATTTAAGTTATATGTTTATAATAAAAGTTGTTAATAAAAATTAATAAATAATAAAAATATTAATTTAGGGAATTATTGACAAATAGAAAAGAAAAATAATTTTTTTTTATTTCATGTTGAATAAATTGAATTAATGTTATCAATTAATTATTAACAAAACTAAAATTAAATAATGATATATTGTGTATATAGCTAAACTTGTAATGTAACGATCAAAATTTTAGCAATAAAAATAAATACGTGTCGTTACCAAAACTTCCTTTCATTTATTTCAGCCAACTAGATAATTAATTTTAAAAAATGAAAACATGCAGTATTAAATTAAAGAATCCAAACACTTCACATTCCGTGGCCATGTGACATTTATTACCGTTTACTTTGAAAAGAAAATGACAGTAAGGACAATATGAAATGATGAGAGAACAAGGCATACTTTAAAAATAAAAATAATTTGAATTCACATCAAATATTATAAAATCTAAATGCAAAATTTCAAAGTGTACTTAAACATTTAAGAATAGTAGATACTAATTTATTTATTAGAAAGTAGACAATAATGATATATTAGGTATATAGCTAAATATGTAAGAGTAAATTGGATATTCAAAAGTTTATCCTTAATCTTCCAATTTAATAGATTGTAAATGAAATAAAATAAAAATTGTGAATCTCATGAAATATGTGATTAAAATTAATCATTGAATTTGACATAAATGTTATCAAAAATTTATCCCACGCCAAAAAGGGGGCTTAAAGATATTATTGAGAAAAATATGATTTTTCTCGAATGAAATGAAAATTGGATTCATATAACAGAAGAAAGATCTATGTTTAGTGAAGATTAAAATAAAATTTTTAGTATATTTTAATAAAAATTGATGAAAACGTGATTGAAAAGTTATGAATTCTATAAAATGCATGATTAAATACATGCCGAATTTAACTTCATTCTTGATTGTAAACTTCAACCAAACATAGCAGCTCTATATCTTTTATGTGTTATTTTCTGTTACACTATCACGGAGACTGTGACTAAAAAAACAGATAGTCGCCAACTCACACGTGCTAAGCATTTCACTACTATATCCCCTACACCACAAGAAGCTTTATTGTAGAAGTATTATGCAAGATATTAGATGTGTATACTTTAACTACAAGCAAAACATGAAACAAGTTATTAACTTTTTTAGGGAACACGTGGTTATAAAATAAGAAAAAATTTTGGATTTAAGTATAATATTATTTTGTTTTAAGATTATATGATTGAAAATAAGCAAAAAAAAAATTAAAATTATTGTTGGAAAATGGAGCCCAAACAAGGGCTAGTGAAAAAAAAAATTAACTTATAATGAACTTTAATTTTTAAAAATATATAATATATCTTTCTTTATATAAAATTATACTTTAGTCCAAATATATCCAATTTCAGTTTTATTAATTTTATGTCTTGAGCTCTATTTTTTGGGACATTAATTTGTAATAGTAATTTTTTGAAATATATGTGATTAATTGGGAAAAATATTAAATTTACATGCGAAATCATTTTATTAAATAAATGTGTAATTAAAACTAAATTTAAAAAAAATTATTATGTATAAAATTATTTTATTAAAAAATGTGTAACTAAAAATAAATAAATAAAAAAAAGAAGAAATTTTTAGAGAATATAACTCAAACAAGCAATAAATTGTGTCATCAAAGGGATAAAATATCCATTTTTCTTTATTAAATATTCATTTTTCTTTATTGAGGTTGTTATTTATAATTTTTTAGAGGATGATAAAATGCCTATTACTTTTTGTAATTAAGTTTGAACTTTGAACAAATTTCATTAAAAATAAAAATAAAAAGTGAAAACTCACTTTTTCTTTACAATTTCATTTTGACAAACTACCTGTACTCAAAACCCTAGTCAAACAGTAACTTTTTTCACTGTGCTTTTTGTACCACTACAATTTACAGTGACCCAAACACGTCCTCCCCAAGAAACTTTAGCCACGTGGCTTCTTCATAATCGATCTGATTATCAGACGAACTTCCGGAGCAATCACAGCCGATAATTTCTTTGACCAAAAAACCCTCCACCTCCAAGTCCCTGTCAACATCCAGACCATTCTCACATGCGTCTGTAGTCCACGCGCCACCGCTTTCTTCCTTCATTTCCCCCAGAACCTCCCTCCTGATACCCCCCAGGTCAATGCTTGCCATCACCGACGAGTCAGAGTCGGAGAAAGACGATCCACAAGTCTCCTCGTTGCCATTTATGGTAACGTAAGCCGACGACGACTGGAATATCACCATCGAAGAGTAGGGGTTTTCGATGAACCTCACCTTCACTGGAGGCGGCGGCGCGTCCCATGAGTCCAAAAGCTTTGATAGCTCCATAGCTGAATCTTCGTCTAGCATTAGCCATGATGTCATTTCGCTATCATCTTCTTCTTGGCTTCCGTCAGGCGCCTCGGTCGTTCTCAGTCGTTTCCCGATGACGTCCCCGGTGGGTTCAAACCCATTTCTCTTGCCATTATCGACCTCCATTTTTCTTGCTTCTGTGAGAGAAAAATTCAGAATATAAATGAGAAAGCAGCGTGTTTCTCATGCATTACAAAAATGTACGTCTGTCACTGTTTGTATCTATATATATAGGTACAGATAAAGAGCAGTATGGCGGCACGTGGTGGTGATATAGAGCAGAGGTGGCACGTGGTGGTGGAGGATTGGGCGAGTGACGTGGCGGAGGATGGTGGGGCGGAGTGAAGGCGGCGGAGGGTTGGGGATGGGGATGGGAATGGGAAAAAAGTGTTTTGTCGGTAGTGCTTTACCAGGAAGACAAATACTTTGGCCTCCTGAAACGCCTACACATCTAAAGGGTAAAAAAAGTAAATTACTTTTTAAATCATTCTTTACCTTATAGCACGTAACATCAACTAAATCATTAATTTTGAATCTTGAAATTATATTAGTGCACTGCCACCCTCCACATAGGGAGTAAAGGTACACAAGAATGTACCCTTAAGATTTGTACGTATTATTTCGGATCGAACCGGTTTCATTATTTTTCGAATATAGTTCTACGCCTAATTGAAGAAACAATATGACAAAATTCTTCACATATTAGGATGATTTTGTTTTGTTTTGTTTTTGTTTTTGTTTTTGTTTTTTGTTGACGTAGGAGATCGCTGCCGCTACCTCCTGTGGAGTCCCGACCACCTCGAAAGGGTAGATCGCCGACTACTGTGAGTGCGCATTAGGTAAATCCCGCTCTATGTGTAATAGTCCGCAAACNTTTTTTTTTTTTGTTGACGTAGGAGATCGCTGCCGCTACCTCCTGTGGAGTCCCGACCACCTCGAAGGGGTAGAGCGCCGACTACTGTGAGTGCGCATTAGGTAAATCCCGCTCTATGTGTAATAGTCCGCAAACAACATAAGAGAGGTAAACCGCACTATGCAACCCTAGTGTGACGGGCTCGATCGATGAAGTGTTGGCAAGGGATTCGAACTCGTGACCTTTGAGCCTATGAGAGTTTGTTTAAAACAACTTAAGAAAACTAGGCGCTTCATCAATTAATTATTGAGTGTGTATGTTAATGGAAACTAAAGAAATTAAGTAAATTAGAGCAAGTGTTTTTTTTTTCTCAAAAAGTACGCATACAATCTACAAAAAGTTCACTACAAGATGAAACAAATATTGTTTGACATGAATTTTACAATGAAGTACTAGTAAATTGAGCCCCCGTTTGACAATCATTATTTGAAAAAACTAGAGTTTACAATATTGATTTTTAGAAAAGTGTTTGGTTAAAAATTAGGAAAAAAATTTGGGTTTCGTGCAAAACATTTTATTATGTAAATGTATGATTGAGAATGAGTATGTTAAAAAATGAGTTTGAAAATATTGATTGTTAAACATGGCTAACTTTAATGGATATTTTGTCACAAAGAAAGAATCATCATTACGAATTTATACATCAGGTATAATGACAAGAAGACTAAAATAAAAATCACATTATTTTTTTCTCTCTTTCTAAAAAACATGATTAAATTCACAACAATTGTCTTTTTCTATCTTACAGACCTAGAAGAGTTGATTTGAGATGGGGGTTACGCTAAAACTTCATTAGTGGACAGTATCGTAATAAGCAATAAAATGAATGTAAATTTAAGTACCGTTTCTACGAGAACTAAGTCTTAAATTATTTTTCAATTAACACTAACTTTAATTGAATAGCAATTTTGGAAGAGTTTTATAATTACTAAGGAAATATATAACTAATTTAATTAACAAAATAACTGATCAATGCAGAAGCAGTCATGAAATTCAATTGAGGGAAATCACTGGAACTTCGAATCCTTTGATATTCCCCCATTTTAATATCAATTTCATTATTTAACAATACTATTTTGTGCCTATTATGTTTAATAACTTCTCGAGTAGAATTAAAAATATATATGATCCTACTATATTTCTATGATATGAAAATACATTAAATTACAAGAACATTTATAAGACAATGCAAAGTATAGCGGTATATTTTTATCTTCTATCGGATTTAACAATTATTGTTAATACGTTCTATATTTATGTACATTCTTTCAAATGTCAATAAAAATCACAAATCAATTCAACTATTGCTCATATAATTGAAAATCATTACGATGTTAACATTAATTCAAATAAAACAAATACTTAGGGTCAAAATTATTTAATATCTTCATAATATGAGGTTCAACGTTATCCTAGCGTCTATACAATTAGTCGAGTATTATTTGATTACAAAAAAAAAAAAAGAATTAAATTGATACACCATCATCCAAAATTAAAGTGTTGAAAGAAGATGAAAAATAATTTTGAAATCTTAAATATCTCCAACACTCCTTGATCAATCATATTCTTTTTCTCCAAAGTCCAAGCAAAGATATATAAAATTTATGTAAGAATATATATTTTGCATCAAAAGCTCTTATAAAGCTTATAAAGAAAATGTTTTTTTTTTTTTTAAATATAAAAAAGCTTCTTCTAGATTTCCCTTCTTCAAAGAAAGATGAATATATGCATTTATAGCCCACCAAAACTAGGTCAAAACTCGTGTGACAATTGCTTTTCAAGTAGAAGTTGATTAATTAGTAAGTAGAATCTTTCATGTGCCGTAACACTACGAGACCGTAACATTACGAGACTGCAAGGTAGAATATAGTGTGGTCACATAGTTGTCGTATTAAACTCGATGTTGATGAAAACTTTATCATTGCTATTGCATAGTGGTGATCCTTATTATCGCAAGGTACCTCTTTTTGTTGAGCTTGGGTTTATTTATTTTTATTTGTAATAAGCGGCTTTCATCGAATCTTTACACTTGGATCTTTATCCTCAACAATCATTTACACTTGATCCATTGCAACTTTCAAACATTTACAATTTAGTCCTAGAATTTCCCAAATACTTGATTTTACGTGCAATCTAATTAATATTTGATTACTTCGAATTAACTTCATATAGGATCAGAATCGCATTTCTTCATGTCAATTGCATTCAAGTCTAATTTTCTCTGCAATTAACATAACTAAAATAAATTAGGTGGATATACGCTCAATTAACAACATTTTATCAAGTTTAGAAGTTTGGATAACCGTGTAAAATGCATCAAATAACCCCAAACTTAAACTGATGTTCATTACGAGCAATATTATCTACTAAACATACAAGCAAAATATAAAAAAATAAATCAGTGAGTTAGATGACTGGTCGTTTTTGCCTCAAGTATTGAAATTGTTTGATAATTCATAGAAGGCCTATAATAAGTCATGCTATCTATACATATATTCACTCATTGAAAGCTCGATCGACGAGTGTGCATTGTAAATTCAAAAACCATGAACCTTTTGGTTGATTTTTTTCGATCATCAATGTCAGATATTTTCGTTCTCTCTCGTGGGATGTATACACCTCAAAGCTTGTTCTTCATTGTTTCATCCCCGCTATGTTTATTTTAAGTTTGATTTCAAAACACTCATTTATTTTCTGTTCAACTTTGGTTGGATTTTATCAACGAAAGCAGATACCTAATTGTGTGCTGGTTATACCTTTTTAATGTTCAAACTCGAAGCTTCATGTAGGCTAATAACCTCACTACAAATCTAGATCCTCGAATTAATTGTTAAGGCTTAGTCGAACGAGAACAGTTCTTATAGTTATTTTTTCATTACCCTAACACACTTTGGTGTATTTTTCATTCTTTTTTTTATTATGCCCATTCTTCTTTTTTAGGATATTTTCTTTGGTTTTTTTTTTTTTTTTTTTTTTTTTTTTTTTTTTTTTTTTTTTTTTTT
>CAIGRP010071193.1:0-18253 GCA_903798385.1 Fraxinus cuspidata | reverse complement strand
AAAAAAAAAAAAAAAAAAAAACACGATTGAGTTCAAGAAATAATAAATTTATCTTAAGCGTAATTTCAATAACTCGCAAATTCACATAAAATTGAAACGAAAGAATAAAATTTATCGAGCTTTCCAAATCAACCATAAAGCAATTATTAATTAGAGCGATACAAATCTAATGCCATTCAGCAGCAGCAGCACTAATTGAATATATTTCCATTGGCACAAATACAAAGAAAATCTTTTAAAACTCTAAACGCCACTACCAAATATGGTAGCTTTTCTCATTTCTCATTTCTTGTTTTCTTTTTGGTTTTTTTTAGTTAGAAAAAAAAAAAATCATTTACTAATTTACACTCATCGATATATTATATTATAACAATTTAAAATAAGTTTAAAAGATAAAATACGGAGTAAAAATGTGTTCACGTCTTTTAACCTGTATCCCTAAAACACTACTCTATTTCATTGTCTTTTTTCCTGAATCTTTAGATTTAAGGTAATCATTCGTATATTCTCTTGGTCCTGTGGTTCTTCCAAAAAAGAGAATCAAACTTCAATAAATAATGAATGATCTTGTTATCAACTGAACTATATCCTCCGAGTCAAGTGGAACATGCATGAAGTAGTACTTATTGAATAACTCAAGAAACTCATTTCTTCGATAATATCTGTAGAACCTTGTTTTGTATTTGGCAAGGTAAAAATAATAGTTCAGATGTGAGTCATGATACATAAAAGTAAACTTTTATCTATTCAAATTTTGTAATCTTACAAACTGAGGGCATCATTCTTCTAAGACCCCTCTAGACTTCTTTGTTTACACTTACTAAATGCCGAAAGTATTCCTCGACTAATTAGTCGATCTTGACAGAAGAGTATATCTTCCGAACGAACCAGAAGCATGCACAAAAGCCAATTGTCCCAGTAAGTATGAAGAAGGCGTAAGCGATTATAAACATATAACCAAAGTAGAGAATGGCCGAGACAAGCTTTGTGATTTCCAGCTTAACGCAAAAGTAGAAGATACAGTAGAGGAAAAGATATAGCGCGGAAGCACCTGAAGTCAAGTAGGATCGCCACCACCACCGATAATCTTCATTGCATAACTGAAAGTAGCATAGTACGATACTTATCTCAGCACAAGTGATCAAAAGAATGACAAAGACGATGAAGAGGAAGCCGAAGATGTAATAAAATTGGTTCAGCCATACTGATGTCAATATGAAGAAGAGTTCTATGAAGACTGCACCATATGGAAGAATCCCACCAAAAAGCATGGCAAAAAGTGGATTAATGTACCATGGCTGCAAAGGGATCGGCCTAGGAATTTTATTTGTCTTGGCAGGATTCTCTTTCGCGGGGGTTTTGAAACCCAAGTAACTACCTAAGAAAACTAATGGCACTGATATGCCAAACCATAAGAGCACGATTACAAACATTGTTCCGAATGGCACAGCTCCTGAGGATTTCTCTCCCCATATAAGAACGTTCAACATAAAGAAGGTGGTGAAAAGAGCAGACGGGAACACGAAGGCTGTTTTCAGAGAGGTCTTTTTCCAGTCCGTGCCTTTGAGCATTTTGTGGAGATGACCTGAGGAGTAACCAGCAAATAAGCCCATGAAAACCCATAATAAAACCATGACTGTCATGAGCCCACCTCGATTTGAGGGCGAAAGGAAACCAAGCAGTGCAAAAATTATAGTCACAAAAGTCATTCCAAAGACTTGGACTCCAGTCCCAACGTACACGCACAATAAACTGTAATTATTAGGTGGCCTGAAGACATCTGCATGTACTAACTTCCACCCAGTTTCTTCCTGCACCTCATCCTGGTCCAACTGATTATAGTTTGCAATGTCTCTGTATAGTGTTTTCATCATGATCATAGCTACTATACCAGATAGGAAAAGGACAATTATCAAAGAATTAATAATGGAGAACCAATGGATCTGATTATCATTCATGAGAAGGTATGTATCCCAACGAGAAGCCCATTTGATGTCACTAGACTGCAGAAGGGCACCTATATTTAGACATTGAAGGAAAAAATGGGAGCAAACAGGAGAATTCGGGAAAAAGAAAAAGTGATGTACCTCAAAAGAAACATCATACGAGAACACAATCTCCGTGTCTGATTCAATCTCTTGAGGAACAATGCCAGGTTGTAGTACAGTATTGGTACCTGGTTTGCATGTTTTTAACTGAGTGTTGTTGTCATTCCACATCGTATACTTGTGACTAATGCTGTTTCCAATTGGCAAGCCAAATAATTAAAGAATGTTAGCAGTAGCAAACGCAAATTCTATACTAAACATTAGTTTTGGCTCAGGAATGAGGCTACAGAACAGAGGCAGTTTTGAATTATGCTGAAAACTCATTTTCTGCTCAGATTATACTCAGACCTCCTACAACTTACAATTGAGTTAGATGCTTAACCACTAAGTCAATCTTGGTTTCAACTTAATATTAAACGAATTTTAGGAAGAAAGAGCAGGAAATTGGCTCAAATATCAAATTGTTTGATAACAAAGCACACTCAGTCCTAAGAGTATATACCTACAATAAATGGTTGAATTATATTATAAAAATGGAACAAAAAGAATATATAATTACACAATTTTTTTAGTTTTTTGGGTAGGGAAGGACTGAAATGTAGGACAAACCTCAAAGGAGTGACCTCAAAACCAACAACGAGAGCAGAATCAGTATCAGGATCCTGGTGATACTTAACTTTGAAATTGAGGTGGTTGTAAATAAAATATCTCTGATCTTTCATCTGGTCCAGAAAAGTATAACATTCAATTATAAAATATTTTTGTCCAAAAATCTGTGAGACAAATCTAATATGGATCTTACGCCAAAAAATTCTGCTTTGAATCCAACTCGAAATCCACGCTCATAAACTGCTGGTTTTCCATCCCTACTCGGCCAGAGAACAGCAACAGGAAGATTGTCCAGAATCCTATATGCCAATTTAGAAATGAGTTTAGAATAAATGCCGTGGGAAGACTTCAGAGAAACAACTTGCCTATACGGAGCACATATATATGTAAGCATAGAAATGCAATCCACTATCCTCAAAGTTTTGTACCCAGCACTCTTAGCCTTGCTAGTATGGTATAAACTTGATTAGACTAATTACACTCTCCAAATCAACAGAAATTATATGAATTGACTAGCATCCATGCTTATATGACAAATTCAGAATAATACATAATGAATAATAACTAACAGGTTTACTTGATAATCATCGTCAATCTTCACTTTGAAGTTCTTCACAGATGCGGCGTCAAGTGTTACTTGACAGGCAACTTTGCAAGATTGCTGTTCTCTCATATGAAACTGGATCAAAAATTGATGAAGTTAGTTACAAGAAAGGTTTATTCTTTAAAAGAATTCCTAAACAGAAAAAGCTGAGAAGGAAACCATACTCACAGTATATACAGAATTCTCAATTCGGTCACCTCTAAGAACTTCTCCTAAATTTTCTGCACTGTTCATTATTTTTGGAGGCTTGCAATAACTCAGGAAATAGTAGTCATATGGTAACTGTGTTTTTGTTGATGTAAGCTTGTTGACTTTTACTTCAAGAGTTTCACCCTGTATAGAAGTAGAAGAGATTCAGCTAATAATGACAAATGAAGTTAGGCACAATCCACTAGCACGACAAGTAGAAACTTTATAAACAGTGTCATGAAATTCTCAATTTAATATGTCAGATTCAGAGATGCAAGTTATTCTCTCGTTAAATGGTTTTGACTTGGGATTTATTCAATTTTTTTTTTTTTTGAACCAAATCTAGGATGATGATGATGATGATGATGATGATGATAAATAAATAAATAATTCCCATTTCAATTTTTCATCACAGAAAATTTTTACTGCCTATTTATCAGAAAATTGTACATGAACAGAAGCTTTTTATCACATAACTATGTTGAACACATATCCCAGTCTGATTTATGACTCAATTAACACAAACCCAAAAGGCCAACCAAATTTGTTAAATAAAAATGCAGCTTATTCCATCTGGGGCAAGGTACAGCAGAGGGATTCTGAATTTATACAATTTATCAAGTTTGTATATGTAAAACTACAAACTAAGCCAGATGCAATTACTAAGATAAAAGTCCAAAATACATAAGAAGAATAGAGATAAGAATCGTGTAAATGTACCCACTTTTACATTAAAATTCTAAATCGAAAGAATTGAAGAAATGTGAGTGAGTGAATGCATGTATGTACACAGAGAGAGGAAATTACTCTTTGAAAATCACGAGGCGCAACGCCGGGAAGATAAAATCCATTTGCTGGCGTTATCTTTATCAGTGCCACCATCACCATTGTACATAAAGTCCTAATCATCAATTCACCCATTTTCCAGTTCCGATCAATTTGCATACAAACACACACTGAGTGAGAAAGAGAGAATCAAAAGTAAACCATCGCTATATGGAATTCTGGAGCGAGAATTGAATACTTGTTAAACATCATGAAGTACGTGAAGTAAACGGCGATTTTCTCTCTCGGCGTGGAATACTACGCGAGTCCACGTTTCTCCTCTCCCAAGTCAGCATTTGCATTTACCTCGACAATGCAGTTGCACTGTTATCTACTTTTGGGTCAACACTCCATGTCTCACGTGCTATAGGCTCGCTAGAAATCCCAATTTCTCAACTCTATTTGGTGTGAAACGGATGGACGATAGAGCAATTCCATTGGAGGTTTGAATCCCACGACGATGACAACTGGAGGACAACATTTATGCTGGAAAGCAGATCTCTCGTGGAGATAAAGTCATGGTGCGTTTTGTCACCTCTCTGTCCCGTCTGCACATCGTAAATGAGGGTCCACAAAAAGGAGAACCGTTTCTTGAATGTCC
The DNA here is from genome assembly GCA_903798385.1 of Fraxinus cuspidata. Taxonomy (NCBI): domain Eukaryota; kingdom Viridiplantae; phylum Streptophyta; class Magnoliopsida; order Lamiales; family Oleaceae; genus Fraxinus; species Fraxinus cuspidata. The sequence continues at coordinate 13,377 of CAIGRP010071193.1, read as the reverse complement.
AATCCAAATATGTATAAACTGTGAATGTATCCAAGCTATATATATATGTGGATAAAAGAAACATTGATCACGCAATCGACACATGGTTTAGCCTTGAATTTATTTTATTTTATATTTTAAAAATTTTAATTGTGTTTAAAAAGTAAAAAAAAAAAATGATACTATAAATAAATAATAAATGAACACTATTAATAGGATATTTAATCCCTACCTCTCGTCCCATTCCTAATCGTGTAGGTTACAAGGAGATGCCATAGTTTTATTCTAGGAAGTTAAATGTGACTTTTGTCAATTTATTTCAAGATGTGAGAGTTTCTTCTAAGCTCGAGAGTGCCTAGTAATGTTTTTTGGGTTGATGCTCTAATGTTATTTATATTCACTATTGTACATTAATAATATATCTTCTGTTTTTATTTCAATTACAATTTCTTCCTTTTGAGCCATCCATTAATAGTAAAAGAACTTTTATTTTTATTTCAATTACAATTGGATAATTATATTATCATTACGAATTTTGTTAGTCACATCAAAATTTTAAGCTTTTTTTATTTACTTAAACGTAAAATTGCATAAATGGAATTTTAATAAATTTATTACCTAAAATAATTTATTGTTTCACCACAATCATGAACTTAGTTTTTTCTTTCTTTTCCCTCAACACCTATTCAATAACTTTTTTGTCGACGGCTTTTGTGTTTCCTCCCCAACGGAAAATAATGGGCTGTTCTCTTTGTGTTTTGAATTCATTTTGTGCTTTGTATTTTGAGTGTCCATTTTGAGATTTTTGAAAATGTATTCTTTTTGGCATTTTAAAAAATTGTTTTGAAAATGTCCAAAACGCGTTTTGAAAATTTTGACTTGGTTATAACTGAAAACACCTAAAANTTTGTGTTTTGAGTTTTGAATTCATTTTGCATTTTGAGTGTCCGTTTTGAGATTTTTGAAAATGTGTTCTTTTTGGCATTTTGAAAAATTGTTTTGAAAACGCCCAAAACGCGTTTTGAAAATTTTGACTTGATTATAACTGAAAACACCTAAAATGACAAATTTGTCGTTTTGGATTTTCTTTACAGATTTTTAACTTGTTTTCAAAAATGCGTTTTCGAAAATGAGAAAGAGAACGCGTTTTCACTGTTTTGGAAAATCGAAAACAGAAAACGGTTTGAAAATGATAAAGAGAACATACCTAAGTTTTTGGCTTTGTAACAATCATGTGGGAAAATATTCTTTCCAATTGTTTTTTGTACAATGGTAGAGAAATTGTGAGGTTGATTGCAAATATTTCTGGCTAGTCCACAACTACATCTCCCATCAGTGTCTGCTCGACACCAAACATCACTTTGTACTCTCATCAAACAGCAGTGGGCCTATGTAATCTACCACACAAACACGTTAAAAGTGCAGATATACGTCAAACCCAAATTTCAAGAGCAGAAGTACAAAAGCGAATGAATCTCAAAACAAGTAAAAATGCGCTTGTGGGAATATTCTTGACATTAAAAAATAAATCAAACCCAGATTTAGTGGGGTCAATTGAGTCGAGCGGCTCGTCGGCTCGTAAAAAAAATGAGCCACAAGCCGCTTGAGCTCGTCAAAAGACGAGCCCGAGCCGAGCAGGCTGGCTCGCTAGGCGAGCGGCTCGTGGGCTTGTCCAATGTCGAGAGTATTTTTTTTAAAAAAAGGGTTTATCTGTAAAAAAAAAAAATTTTTTTTTGATGAGCCGCGAGCCGAGCTCGGTCCATGAGTAACGAGTCAATATTTGTTATAAACGAGCCATGAACCGAGCTCGTGTGCATACGGGCTGAGCAGGATCTGCTCGGCCCATTGTCACCTCTACCTAGATTTCAAAATCGGATGAATTTCAAAACCAATATAGATTGTGAACAAAAGAGAATTTTCAGAAGTGAAATGGAATTGTATCCATCAAGAAAAGAACATTGGCTTTGCCGCATGATTTATACATGCGTTGTATACTTTGCTGTTCAAATTTTAGGCTGACAAGTCGTATAGATTAAGGATGCCAAAATGCTTGTTGATAAAGAGGAAGATAACATGTAGCGTGAGTTTACCAAGTTTGTGTCTTCCAAATAATCCAGAATGAATAGAAAAGATGAGAAAAGTAAGTATTAACATTGGAATGACGAATACACCAAAACACTACATTTTTATTTAAATTTTTTTATTTCTTTTGAATAAGGAGTATAATTATTATTGTGATATATTTATTGAAAATATATTTTAATTGTAATGTGATTATAACATGGCATAGTAAGTAAATTTTGTGGTAGTAATATAATTACCCATTACAATTCTTCCTTTCGAGCCACCCATTAATAGCAATACAATTATGCGCTAAGTTTCATCTCATGATATGAGTTACTATCCCTCGATCACTTATACTACTCCAAATATCTAAGTGCAATTTTCAATTGAAGTAGAATATTACTATCGAAATGAAATTTAACATCCAAAATAGTTATAAAAAGACATAATCCCAAGTCAATGCTTTGAAGTGTACCCTTCTAGGTCCATACCAATGTAACATATAAATTGTCAATTTAATTTAAAATGAAAAATACACTTATTATTCAATTGTGAATAACTTAGTTTAGAACTAGGGTTGTAAATGGATCGGATATGAACCAGATATGCTCATATTCTATTCAATCCTATGAGAATAATTATTTGATCTGATCCGATAATCGAACGGATATTTAATTTTTAAATTCATATCCGATTTGTTATAGAAAAGAATACTTAAATACAATACTATAAGAATACAAATTCACATTTAACAAACTTGTAAAAAAGTTTCATAAATCAGGTGTTATATTATAATAACAAATATATTATATTTCCCCCCTAATAACGTCCCTATATCTATCACTCACCTATCCATTTCTCTCTCATTCCCAAATCTGCTTTCACCATAGCCATCCCATTTCTCCATTTGCCACCATCACAATCGTTTCTCCAGTTTCTCTATTCTCCATCTCCGCCTTCAATTTCCGCCTCATCTTCCCCAAAATCCTCATAGCGGACATATTTTCACATGTAATCGACAAAATACTTACCTATCTCTTTTGAAGAAACAATTAGTCTATTTGGTTCACATCCGGAAGTAACTATCAGAGCAAAAACCCCTCCGTGTAGTACCTTAAATGATTGCCCCATATATAAAATTACGCCCAATTACAAAGATCAGAGTTCAGAGATAGGAATGATTACTATCAACAACACTTTGAGGTGACTAGAAGGTGGCCGGTGACTTTATGAGGTGAAAGGTCGTCAATTTCAAAGCCGATTACGTGTAGTAGAGAATCCAATTTTGCCATCCGAGACGACGATTTCACGTTGGTGGTTGGTTTCCTCCAACAGGCAGTAGCAAGTCCATCTCTACCACTAATTAGATTATCTGCTTTATTGTTGAATTTGTTGAAAATTTTTCTTACCATTTTTTTGAACGAATTTGTAACTGGGTCTATCTTTTAGTATGATTGTCTATGTTCGGGTTTATCTTAACTTTGGTTGTAAGTGATCATGTATTTCTTAGATGTGACTGTCTATGACCCAGATTTTCTTAAATGTGACTATATGTGACCATTTGTGATCAAGGTTCACATAAGTCACAATTAAAATAGATCTGTCGGGTCACGTTTCTCATATTTGTAGCTATTTTCCCAACTTCACTGGCTAGGCGTGCTGTGGTATCGCCTCGTCCGTGTTCGTAATGGTGGCGACGTATGTTCACATTTGTGCATAGGACCTTTTATTCAGAGGCATCTTGCTGCCTATTTTCACCATGCGTTCCTTGGTGACTGGAACTCATAGTGAATGTTCGACTTTGAGTTAAAAGCAGGCGTCTTTAATGCTCATTTTCTTTTTGGTGGTCCTTTCTTAAAGGACCTAGCCCTCTTTCAAGGTTTTATTTTAGATGGCTTTTACCACAAAGATGTTCGTGGTTACGGTATCGACTTCCCACAGACAGCGTCAATATGTTGACCCCAAAAAATGTATCAATGATGTGGCCAATAGATCTCAAAGTCTCTCACGTCCACGCAAGTTGAATTCCAACACACTTGAGATCCTAAAGTCTCTCACGACCATGCAAGCTGAATTCTGGCACACTTGAACAAACCGTTAGTCACACGTGGCCTTCTCCGAAAGGGATGGAGTAAAACTGCATGAACTCTAACGGTCAAGTTTGCTAGAAGAATAATTTAGGGAGTGTGAAAGCTTTGAACGCGAGCCTATAATCGATTAAAAGGGGATCGGCTTGGGAATGAACAACTACAACATGTATGTAGTAAGAATATAATTTTGAGAGTCTAAACTTACATTACCCTTGAATGACAATAAGTGTAAGCTTTTATACTTGAGCAAGACAAAGGAAGCCCACCGGATGATAGGGCACATGGGGTCATCAGGATGATTGACCGTTCTTGTCGCGTACATCAATCAATCAAGACATTAATTACTAGAGCAACTTTCGTGTCCATAAGTCCTAACTTGGCAGTTTGGATTTTACCATATAAGTGTGCAGAGGCGGCGATGACAGTGAATTATCTTGTCAATCATTTACCACAAGATTTGCTAAAGATCTTGCAACCGCCTTGTCAAGACTAGTTCCTACATGGGGTCGGTCCGCCCAAAATGGGGTCGGTCCAGTCTCGTCCTATGGGGGAGAAGGGGTTGCCTTTATACAACAGGGGTCGCCTTTATTTGCCATGTAGTTTATTATTGCCACGTACGGCCTTTAGTTTATCTTATGAGTAACATTAACTAAAAAAGATATTAAAAAAGAATGTTCCTTAAAATAGAATACCAGTTATTCAAGATATTTAAATTTTAGTCAAATTCGGAAGTTGTATAATCAGCGCAAAAGCTTGTACTTGTTGTCCTAGTCTGTAATTTTTTTTTTTGTGAATATGTATTGTGCATTGTTGGTATGTTTCGAAGGAAATAGGAAGAATTGAATAGCAACACTCGAGACTATTAAGAAAGAGAAAGAAATTAATATTTTCTTCATTATTTATGTTGTCTAAGACTATTGTATACTAAACATTCACTACAAGTTCTAGGCTTTGGTGTAATATCCTCACAACTTATCTGAAATATGGTTTGATTTTTCCCCCTTCCAGATAGATCTTACCATAGCTTAGATCCTGTGCAACCTCCTGTTGCACTACCTGACGAATGAGCTCTAGAAATGAACAAAGCTGTAAGTCATGGAGTCCCAGGTACCAAAAAAACTCTCCCATAATCCTTGAGCATCGTAGTTCACTCGATAAATTTGAAGATCAAAATATACGTAACCGACGATTGTTTTTCTGCGCCGAACTCCAACTCCGTGATCATCACCAAACAAGTTTTTTTCAATTTTTGTTCAAAGAACAGCTCCTGATTTCTGTATATTTTGTTTTGCTTCTATTAATACTATGTTTTAATTTTCCGTTCTATTTTGTACATTCTTATAATTGATTTAATTCTTCAGAAGCCCAGACTATAGAGACATTTATTCTATAATATGTTCAGTGAAGAGAGACTCAATCTTGAGGTACAAAAAGGTTTGTTTCTTTTCAATGATTTTACCATTTCTGAAAATTGATTTTCATATCTGATTCAATGGAAGTTTATTTTCAGTCATCGAACAATCTTTGGCCTTACAAAGATAAATTGTTGGTAATCATTTCTCTTATTTTCTTCCGTTTATTTTAGCACTTAATGCATGCAGGAAAACGTCTATTTTCTATTTTCTCGTTTACAAAATTGGTTACCTATTGATATACAAAAGTTTATGATTACATTTGTTACTATTTATATCTTTGTGTATACTTGCTCTTTTTATTACTGTTTTAGGTGTGCATTTAGAAGAGTTTTACTTCTATTAACTTGGCTTAGATTTTTGCTTAATGACATGCAGATTTCAACAGGGCCAGCAAAGTTGCTATGTGACAATCAAGCTACACTTCACATAGCAGCAAATCCAGTATATCATGAGCGCACCACCAAACACATAGAACTCGACTGTCATGTTGTAAGAGAAAAGATACAAGACGGTAAGGTTATCACAGAATTTGTTCCATCTCACTTACAGTTGGCAGACTTCTTTACAAAGGCTCTTGGAGGAAATGCGTTTAAGAAATTAAGAAACAAGTTGAACATGTTGGATATACATGCTCCAACTTGAGGGGGAGTGTTAAGATTTGCTGAGATCACAGTAACTTATCTTTTGAAATAATCTTCACTGTCTTTAAAGCATATCTTTATGAATTTGTAATCCCTTCATACAAGGGAATTGATTGAGATTTTATTTGATTTCCTTTGTTGATTATGACCGTGATTCGCCCCTCTAAAGTGCATATATATTGCAGTTTATTGACTGCATAAGAGGGGAATAAAATATAAAGCTTTATTAATAGCATGAATAATTAAATGTGCATGACCGTCAAATTAGCTTGTTGTATTTGATATTTTTGTTTTAGAACATTGTGAGTGATGAATGATTGAACACTACCATGATAATCTGTTATTGAGGTAAACTTTTAATTTTTAATTCACTGTATTATGACTAGAAAAAGTTTGATTCAGAAAAAGAAGAAGAGACAAAATTGGAACAGTCTTTCACTTTATCTTTTTGTTTAATTTATTCCCGCGGTACAATTTTTCCTTCAGTTGAAATTTAGAAGCATGGCTTATGTGGGTGATTAAGGCATAATGCATTCGAAATTTAATTCCTTTATATTTCTTTCTCCCAAAAATTTGAGTACACAGTACGCTATTCATCAACAAGCAAATTCATCCTGGTTCTGCAGGTAAAAGAGGGAGACTACGATTACAAGATGAATGAAACTGTCAATGTTCTGACTGCAAAAACTTCAGAGATTTGTCAGAATACAATGAAAGAAGGCTCTCACTGCAAGAATAATGGCTGGCAACAAAACGAAAACAAGAGAATTGATTACTATCAGGAGTTTGAACAACAGTCCAAATGATGGAATTTCTCAGCTTATCAATTTGACTATGTCCGTTATGGTCCCTGGGATGATTGCAATAGAAAAGACAGTAGGAAAGAAGATACATCGAAGGAGATAACATTCCACAATGGAGATAGCTTGGCAGCTGCTATGATGGTAATGATGATGAGTACAATAATTTCTATGAAAGTGCATTTGGTCGCAAAGCTACAAGTTATAATGGAAAATCAGAAAACAAGCGGCCTGAAGATAATTTTTTTAAAGGTTAGCAAGTTCCATTCCAATTCTTCTAATTTCATCTTCAAAATTTATTTCCTTCAATTGAACCCTATAAAGAACGTCTTGAAATGCTTGCATGCTGAAAATAGAATATAACTGTAAAATTTGCCATTAGAGCGCTTGCAATATGCCCAAAAATGTAAAGATTGTTTTGCTCACATTATCTATTAAAAGAATTAATAATGTTTCTTTTACTTTTACATTGTCTCTATGTATACTCAAATCGGCGTTCAGCACTAAGAAATAATCCCCGAACTAACATTTATTAGCATATGTTGTTCTACTTGTCAAAGGAAATAATTTATCTTCTCCATATTGTTTTGTCCCTGAAAGGTTTATTGACTATACTGCTATAACTAGCTACAGCTCTTTATAATCTAATCGCAAAGATATGTTAAAAATTGAAAAATTGGAATGAAGGAACCATAGGTTTTAATATACTTCTATAACAGGAGTGTTTGCTTCGCGTGTTCATTTCATTTCAAACTTCAGTGGATGACCTAAACAATGAGAACCTATGGAAAAAACATCCCATTCAAAAATTGGAATGAAGGAACCATAGTTTTTTAATATACTACTGTTTTTTTTGTTCAAAACATGAATACATTTAAAAGTAGCGATATGATCTTGGTCATCTTCAGCCACAATTTGAAGATTACTACCTCGCTGAAATTTAAAATAGCGTACATGACTCCATGAACAAAGCACATGTAAAATAATAAGTGAATTCTAATTGTCTATCATCAATAAATTCAATTTTGTCTTACAATATTGTTCACCAATATAATTACAATTGCATATTTAACACTCGATAATTTCGTTTTATGTGATGTAGAAAAACAGTGTGAAAAGTAAACACAATGTGGAAACTGAATAAAAAAATGATCGACAATGCATAAAAGGTACTTCCACTTGAGACTACTCTCTCCATCTAAACAACCATATTATTAGAGCATACCAAATTTACAAAAAAGAAAAATAAATTGATCTAACAATTGCAGCCTTATATACTTCCATACAAGTTCATCTTTTTATTTTTCTAGCAAGTACAAGATGACCACCTAGAACAAATTTTGTATAATATAACATAAATATTTTACAACAGACACTTGTATATATTAAGAGATGACACTTGCATACATTAAGATCCATTAAGAGATGACATTTGTATACATTAAGAGATAATACCAACTTTTCATGGAAGACTTTTCAACTCTATATACATAAACCACCTTAACAGGCATTTTTTTATTAAGCTTACTGATGATGAATAATTGCCTCAATATGTGTGAATCTTCTCGTCCACAAGAGGAAATATTTTACTGCTAGATACATGTGTTAGCACTTCAATCCTTCTCTCTAAAAAAAGCCACGCGTATAGTTGAAAATCAAAAGCAGTTACTTTACTATTACTCTCTCCTACTTGTTCTATAAATACCCACGCTTACTCCTTCAACATCTAACCTTAAAAATACATCACAGATGTCACAGTCTCCAGTTACAGCTACCAACTATTTCCAAACTCTCTTTATTTCATTAATGGTATTCTTTTCACATTACTACTTTTTTATTTTAGTTGTCTTTTAATAAAAAAACAAGAAGTTATATCAAATTCTTATAGGAAATATAAAATTTCAATATTAGATTATATAATAAATTTTCTTATTAGCAATGTTAGTATAGTTTTTTTCAACAACTTTAATATAACATCGACAGTCACAACTATCTATCCTAACTCATTTTTAACGTAACTGAAAGATATCAACAATGGCTGCAATTTATAAACTTATCCCACAAAATTCCACGTATGAGAAGAATTGGTCCGACAAAGTCATAGTTGCAGGGAAACAACCACCAAGGACTGCTTGCAATACCATTAGCCGGTGCCAAAATTTCGTTCTAACGGATTTAGAAGTGTATATATATATATATAGACATAACCATAATAATCTCCTCATTCTTTATCTCAATTTCATGTTTCAGTAAGGTAACAAAGTCACAGCTATTCTCTACGATACAAATATTATCGCTCTTGCGGATGAACTCAAACTTGGGAAAACAAACATGTTGTCAAACGCAACAATGAAAGACAACAAAAATGAGTTCAAAGGCTCACTTCAAGATAAAATCTGGAACATAACAAGGAAGACAAAGATAGAAGAACTTCGCAAGGATAATCTTAACTTACTCTTTTCAAGATACGAGCTAACCTCATTTAACCAACTAGAACGATACATGGATAGTAATGCAGACATAAGTATAGTTCCAAATACACTAACTTATAATCGATATAATTCCATTTAATATTTCATAATTGTTTTCTTCATTTTTAGTTTTCCCATTTACAAAATACGTAACATCGCAATTTCTTTCTACTTGCTACAGGCGTTATATGCATTGCTATAGAAGTAAAAAGGATTATCAAAACCCACTTCGGCACAGAGGCATGTCTTCAAGATGTTATACTGATTGACAAATATTTCTAGACAATGATGCTCACACTGTTGGACACTTTTGTCCAAAGGGAATGCATTACCAAAATTGAAAACCTTGGAAGCAAACCTATTATATGGGCAACCAATCTGAAAGTCTTTTCATACAACGGTAAACAAAATACAAACACAACATTTCCTTTACAATAATATTACAAATTGCAAAAATAATAATTAAAAAACAATAATATAATTCACACGTTCTTTTTTTTAGGCGTCACACTTTCTACTAAAGTCAACATCACTTTTTTCATTATCGTGAGAATTTTGACAGTTGCAGATTACAAAGAATGATCATCAAGCACAACTAAGAAACTTCATTAGCTTTCCCATCTTCATACAATTTATTGATAATAGTAAATTCCGCACTTAATTGCTTGCCTTCTTTACTACAAGATTAAAACAAACAAAGAAAAGCTTGACAAGCTAATTGAAGATAAGTCATTCGTTGCAGTGACACCGCCAAAAATTTCACTTCCACATGAAAATAAATTCACATCAATTGCTAATTTACAAGGAGTTTACCTGAGAGTAATTTTACAATCATTTAATTAAACTTAACTAAATATATACTACACACATTATTATCTAAAATCAATACTACAAAACGACTTATAATTTTTGTGACTACTACATCTCTCATCTAACTCCACAACCTTTTTACCTACAGAAAAAATTCTATTGGGTAAAAGCCCAATGGAAAATTACTACAATGAACCAAATATTTTGGTACATGTCCTATAGCAATTGTAAGAAAATATCCAATGAAGACTTGGGAAAAATTCATAAGTGTCGGTTCTGCAAGTCTGAACACACTAAAGCAGTACCAAGGTAAGATGCACCTTTGAACATATATTCATCTGTTTATTACAAACAACACTTCATTCAACAAAACATAGTATGAAATTTCATGAACTTCTCTACTCAGAGAAAATTGTTTTGTGCACTTTGAAGACAGATCGGAGGATTGGATGCAAGCACGATAGGTGAAATGGTAGAAACGTTATTGGAAGCTAATGCTACTAAAATAATGAACCATTTTGAAAAGACCAACCCCAAGTACTACTAAACTCTTTGACAGTTTTTTCCCCATACGTAAACACATCACACTTAAGCACAATCGCTATATAGCAGGATCCGGATGCACAACTAAGCGATGTGATAAGGACTGAGAAAAAAGATGAACAAATCTTCTACCTAAAAGTGACACCATAAAGACAAAATCCACCTGAATACCGAATTATATAATCTTTTATTCAATTCTTCAACAAGAGTCTCTAATGTCAATTCTTCAAATACAATCATGGAACTGGATTTTTCTCCTACGACTAGCGATATCAGCAGTTCAATCACAACAGATGATAGTTCAAATGAAAGAACCATGAAAGGCAAAAAGAAGGTGTACATCACAAACAACCAAGTTTCCACAAACACCGAGGAAGTAACTATTCTAAATGCAAAGAGGGCTCTCTTCCAAATTCTAGATGAAAAATCTGAGAGTGGCTCAAACAAGAAAATGAATACTAACATAGACTATGAATCGGATGAAGAGCCCAATGTTCTTGACTTCGAAAAAAACCCGAGTGAAAAAATGCAAGTTTCTTTTTTTACAGAAGGCAATCCAACAATTTGTCACTTCTACGGTCTTAGAGAAAACAACCTAATTCGTAACTCTGCAGCAAATTGATGTTAAGTCTTTAGTTAAGACTCAACTAAATGTTTCACGAGTTCACATTTCTGAGTTGAAATAGTTGCTTTAAATATTTTGATATATTTTTTGTTCTTACAAATGTAAATACTCTAACGTGACATGGAACACTACTTGTACAATAGCTGCCTTTAATATATGAAACTTATTTTATTATCAATATGGAATGGTCTTCTTAAATGCATATTTCATTTTAACTACCACCTGCACATTATTTACTCCCTAATTCTACTTCATTAGAAATACATCTGGTACCAGAAGCTGAAGCTACTCGCGCTAAGTTAAGGTACTAACCTGAAAAACCTCTTTTGCATTTGGCTTTTCTTCAAATTTTTTTTACATTCATACACATTTTTAAACTTTCAGTAGAGTCACTTGGCCTTCATGTAGGCTCCTAGGCAAATTATTTCGTTCATACTCTTGATTAACTGGTTCAGTAAATATCTCCTTAAAGTTGCAAGAAAGGCAAGGTATGCCTTTTGTCGTTTTTGTCGTTATGCAGAATATCTCTCTCTCACATGTCGTCAAGGGAAGAATTGTGTAATATGTAACTTCCTTTTTGCAAAACGTCATGGCAAGGCTGATTTTGTTAATTGACTTCAATGTGCTTTCTCAACATTTACTTCAATAGAGAATTCTCATCTAAGACAAACTTTACACTGTTGCTAAATTTTGGAAAAGGAGGGGAAAATTGTTACACTACTAAGTTCGATAGATTCCCAAAATTTGACTTGGTCTCTATTCCTAAGAATTTTTTTTCTAAGGAATTTGGGCTTCTTTTCATTTCGAATGCATTTCTTCTGCTGTAGATCACCAAGGTTTCGTTTCATTTTCTTTTAATTTGCTGCTTTTCTTTTTATGTTATATTTTTTGAAGAAGCTTCTCTTCATGTGTCTTAAACTTGTATTAATACACTACTTTGCCTTGTTTCGAAACAAAGCTATTGGACTACTTGTACGACAATATATTGGGCAGTGAACTTACTACAGGTACATATACTAATTACATAATTTCATCAAATTGGGATAAAAACTTATACCCAAAGCCTGGTGTAATTACAATTTTGATAGACTGGTTGAAGACTATAATGATAACTAAACTTTTAGTGAAATTTCATATTAGTCACTAGATTTCATTTTTGTTCCAAAATTGTCACTAAAATCAATATTTATTTCAAGTTGGTCACTGAACTTAAACGTTTGTTACAATTCGATCATGTTGTCTACGCCCTTTAGTTTGGCTAAGTTGACGTGACAATTTAGTTGACATCTTAATTTAAAAATAACTAGATTCCCATGCCACTTTCTCCGTTAGTCAGACTAACAAACATGAACATGCCAATCAAATTGTAACAAAATTTTTATTAGTGACCAACTCAAAACAAAATAAAGCCAACGTGGAATTTCACTATGAATTCAATAGCCACAGGTGTATCTAACCCTACAAAAACTGCAGTTTTTTTCTCTGGTGCGCATCGTACTTTTTTATTCCTTTCCGTCTGACTCTCGAAATTTGTTCCACAAGAGTGCCATGCCAGTATCTTAGAGATCGTGACAAGAAAAATGCTACATTTTACCTTTATCTAGCTCTTTCACCATGTAAGTAAACCTTTGTTGGAAGTTTCCAAGTTAAATTATAAATTGAAATTTGCTTGTGTAACTGATGATTCATTTTTGATCCAATGAATTGATTGAGTAAAACCTTGAAGTTTAACATCTATAGTCAGGAGGATCATTAAAAATCTGTTGGGCCATTAGTCTTAATATCTCGTGAGTAGAGACACCATGTTTGATGTTTTCTAAGTATCTTCATTTAGTCTATTAATTTTATTTATTTTTACTTCTTGCACCGCAGTGACTTTTGAATGCAATATGATGTTGTAACGAAAACAACTTAGGCGTTCTCCCTGACGTGGATGGTG
>CAIGRP010071190.1:0-12622 GCA_903798385.1 Fraxinus cuspidata | reverse complement strand
ACAACACTAAATTCCCAAATTGACATCAATCGAACCATCGACAAACACAAACGACAATGGGTATGAATCTAGTTGAACCAATTATCCCCCAACGGTTTCAATTTCTGGTTTAAAACTCTCCACTGGCGCAATGTACGGAGAGAGTTGTCTTTCCAAAATTGGTGGATCCTAAGTGCTCCAATCTTCAAATTCGTGTGGAGGAAGATGGTGGGGGGGGGGAGTGAAGCGAGGTTGGTGGTGGTGGAGTTTGGTGGGCGTGGTGGCCGAAAGGTGGTGCTACGTGGATCTATAGGTTGTAACTTGGTAGGTTGTGAAAGTGGTGGTGTGGTGGTGGAGAATTTATAATTTCTTTGTAATTTTTTAAAAACTTAAGGACTATAGTTGCAATTGATTATTCATCTTTTTCTTTTTGTTTTATTTGAATATGATGGTAAAATCGTCTTTTATTGAAAAAATGGATAAAAAAAAACATTTTGCTCAATGAAAGGTGGAAGATAGGAGTGAAAATGTCAAAAAATGAAATGTTGAGACGTTTTACACAACGACATTGAAATATACCAAAAATAAAAACAAAACACAAGGGATAAACCAAAAAGCTACATCCTCCAAGTCCGGCCTCCCCACTCCCTTGCCCGTGGGCTCCCAGGGGATTGTGTGGGTTGCATTAATTCTTTCATTTTCCTTTTTCTCCTTTCTACATTTTATTGTTCATAAAAAATACATTTGAGTTTCGACACATTTTGCGTTTAAGAAATCAAATATGAAGATGTGAAATGACGTTGCAATGTCCATTTAGGAATCCGTTTATCGAGGATTCATTTGCTACAAAAAGAATAATTTAAAATTCACTTGTTTCAAATAATTGGGAGTTATTTATAAATAGTTTAAATTATAAATAAATAAAAATAAGCAACGGTTAATACTTGTGAGCACCATGAAATAAGTAGATAAAAATAATTTGACAATTTATAAGCAATAGCCAAACATGAGCTAAGACTTTAGAGACCTACTTGCTACATAGAACGATGATATTCTTATGGCAAATGTTCCATTTGGAAAGTGAAGAATAGAATTTTACTCTAAATTGTGGTGCTCTTTGTGCCTGGATTTTAAATCAAAGATGCCCACAAAAAAAGTTGGTGAATCTTTAATGGTGTGATTTTGTGCAGTGGATTGAGTGCATGTGACCAAGTGCAAATTCAATAAAGGACATATTAAACGCCCACTGCCCACTTGTGACTTGTGAGTAGTGTTTTGTTCATAGGATTCATAAGATCCCACCTACACAATTTAAGCCCATTCACTTTCTGCAAAGTGTAACGAATTTTTGTTCAATGAAGTTAAGATACATTTTTATGTAACAAACAACTCAAGATAAGCATCTACTTCAATAAATTTAATTTAATTTCTGAAATCCAACATCGATTGATTGATAAGTTTATATTGATCCCCTTACTCCACTCTTTCTCGTTAGAAACGATTACAAATGATTAAACGTGATTTTACAAATAATTAAAGCCTTAATTTAAGTAAATCGTAAGAGTTTATATGTATACCCACATTTAAACATGTCCCAAATAAAGATGTTCTAATAAAGCTAGATCCTTATATTAGCTTAAATTAAAAGTTTGTGCTTGTAAAATTAATTGGTACAAAAAAAAAATTAAAAAATTAAAATCATATAACATAGATATTCATGTGAATATTTTCTTGATTTCTCTTTATGAAAAGTAGCAATATTCCTTTTACGGGTATGGTCACGAGAATATAATTTTCATACCAAGAATGCCATTTGTAAGCACTGATGATGGACACTCTTCTAATTAGTAGTGTAACCATTGTCATATTCTTCGTTAGACTAAAATGGGTAATTAGCACTAAAATGGGTAATTAGCACATGACGTCCCCACCTTTCATTTTTATACATTTCATTTTTTAACATTTTCACATTTATTTTCACATTTCATTGCGCAAAAGGTCTTTCACCTATTTTATCAATTAAAAATTATGAAAGGACGAATATACCCCTATCTTTAAATAAAATAAAAAGAAAAAGAAAAAAAATATAATTGCAACTACAGCCTCAAATTTTTTTAAATGGTACAAATAAGTCACAACTAAATTATTAAAAGAGTAATTACATAATGTCAATATCTTTCGCAGTTATTGCGAAAAAGTCAACACCTTTCATTTTTTTTTTTTTGCATTTTCACCTTTAATTACACTTTTGATTGCGCAAACCATTATTTTTATCAATTTTCACCCAATTTCTCAATAAAAACCTGTAAAATGACGAATATATTCTCTTATTTAAATTAAAAAAAAATTAAAGAATTAATTACAATCATAGTTCCAATTTTTTAAAAAAGTGCAAACAAGTCTCCAATAAATTATTAAAAAAATAATTTTTTTAAAATTGCAAAAGAATCCCAACTAAATTTATTTAATAAATAAATAAATAAATGCAAACGAGTCCAAATAAATTATTAAAGAATTATAAATTAAAAAATACATTTTTTATTCAAATATGAAGATATATTCATTATTTTTACAGTTCTTTATTGAAAAATTGAATGGAAACGATGGTTTGCTTAAAAAAAAAAAAAAGGTATGTACGTTATTTCATAATAATTGTGAAAGATAGGNTAAAAAAAAAAAAAGGTATGTACGTTATTTCATAATAATTGTGAAAGATAGGGACATTATATACTAATTATTCTTTTGATAATTTATTTGTAACTTATTTGCACTTTTTAAAAAAAAATTGGGACTGTGATTGTAATTAATTTTTCTTTTTCTTTTTAGCTTATTTAATGATAGTGGTATATTCGTTATTTCATAATTTTTAATTGAGAAAATAGGTAAAAATGACATTTTGTGCAATGAAATGTGAAAATAAGGGTGAAAATGCCAAAAAAATGAAAGGTAATAACGTTTTTCACAATAACAGTAAAATGTGAAAACGTTATGTACTAATTAACCTATTTATTTTCATTAAACTCTTTTAATTTTTTAGCTTATTTAATGATAGTGGTATATTCGTTATTTCATAATTTTTAATTGAGAAAATAGGTAAAAATGACATTTTGTGCAATGAAATGTGAAAATAATGGTGAAAATGCCAAAAAATAAAATGTGTGAACGTTTTCCTCAATAACAATAAAAGATGAGAACGTTATGTACTAATTATCCGACTAAAATACACCCCAACCAAATTAATTAAATAATATAAGAGTGACCTTACTAACATACAGCCTTTGGTACCAAGTAAAATTTTAATTTAATTTAAGTCAAAATCAACAATTAATTTTAATCACATTTTACGAATTTCACAACTTTTTAACCACATATTTCATCAACTTCTATCAAAATCTATAAAAAAATCTGATTTTAATCCCTACAAAACAGGGACATGGACTCTTGTCTACTAGTAAGGCTTACAATTAACATTTCTCTTTTCATCTGTACTGGCAAATGCAAATTGTTACGCCAAACGCCTACTATTTTCTGTCGAAATGTTCAGTTTCTTGGTTGTTTCATAGAAAATTGAGTAATGCAATTCACTAGAGACACAGTCACCCGTCAATCTGACATTAGAACTAGACCTAATTGCACCAGCTTTGCCTCTGCTATTCCATAATAATATAAAGTGGCCCCCACATGAAACGCTGAGGTCATTTGTGGTCCAATTACCTTCAGCAGTTCATCATGGAAGCACATGATAGTGATTCGATATTTATAGACAATAGAGCAGATGACAAGGGCAGAACATGTGGCTTCTGCAAATGCAACATGCAGGTGTCCATCCAGCCTCAATGCTCAGCAATTTCACTCACTGACGTTTTTATGTCTCAAGAACCATCATGTCATAGTCGCAGTTCAACAATAAAGAAAGAATATTTTCGAGTAAAAAAGCTCAACTGAAAATAGTCAAGATGGTAATTTTCTAAAAAATTTAAACATGAGGAAAACTGATAAAGCACACGAGGAAAAAAAAATCAAACATGAGACGAGGCCTGAAATGCTAACAACTCCATAGATTACAAAGAACAATATAACGATATTTAAATGTGTAGCTTCCAGTTTAAAAGAGAATAATAGTTTTGTTTTCCGATATCCAATTTTTCATCACAAAAAACTAAGAATTAACACGTTAGCTCCACTAGTCAATCTACTTGCCCTCTCTTTTGATTAATGTATGGAAAGTAAAACAGTGGATATGTTAGATCAGCATGCTATCTCTGTGTTCCATACCCTCAAATTTGTTTTGCTACTCAAAGATGTAATCTTCAAACTTCAATCAATTTCAAGTTGAGTAAACATAGGAAACAAAAAGAAAACAGAACTTCGAAAGAAAAGAACGTTAGTGGAGCATTTTGGTGCCATTTGTGGACGGTTCGATGATGTGCACGTTGAACCCCCTTGTCCGTCCTGGTGCCCCACCTTTAATTGAAGATAAATCAAGCAAAAACCTACATGAAAGAGTTGAGAAGTTACAGTTTACAAAAACCAGAAAATTCTTAAATGCTTGTCTGCAGATAACATACACGTTTCTATGCGAGTTTGCTTCTGCATTGCCACAGTTTATGAGGATCTTCTGATCTATTTTTGAAATTGTATGCTCCAGAGGCACTTCAACCAATTCTGGCACTGAATTATAATAAAGCTCCAAAAGATCAATTTTAAGATGCACTAATTTCGTACTTATAACCAAAGGGAATTGATGAAATGAAACCATTGATTGAGTGAGACACTTACATAATTTGTCGGTAGTCTCGGCAACCTCATTAATGCCCAATAGTTTCTACAACACATTAAAATATATAATCCCAAATGTCACTCTTTTTGGGTTCTTTGCAGATAAATCTCTAAAAGATGCCATTAAGATGAAATATATGGTTTGTACAAGGTGTAGGAGCATGAATCACCTTGAGATTCTTGTAACAAGTCTCGAGGTCGTCATTCACCAAGATATGATCAAAAAGGCCTGGTGAGTTTCTCTGTTCAAGCTCTGACCTAGCATTTTTGAGCCGTTTTTGGATCTGTTCTTCTGTCTCAGTCCCCCTGTTCCCACAATTGGCAAACTTTTATCAAACAAAACGCAAGCAAGAGGAAGAAATTTTTCAGGGCATGTTCGGTATTGGGTATACAGGACTAGACAGTACAACTTCTCTTTCTTACTTAATACTATCGAATACTGTTAAATTCACATTACCAAACATGTCATCAATGTCCTAGACTAACCCACCTTGCCCGCAGGCGCTTCTCAAGATCTTCAAATGAGGGAGGACAGATAAAGATAAAAATAGCTTCAAGAGAACTAGCCCTCACAGACCTCGCTCCTTGAACATCAATGTCAAGGATGCATCTCTACATTACATGAACACAAAACAACCTTAAGTTCATAAAATAAAGAAACATTATATAATGCACAAGGCTTTATCAATGTTACAGTAGAACCGACAATTCAATAGCAATAATTCTTCTCCCTCACTTTATTCTGGTTGAGTTTAAGAGGAGCTATACACATTGCACAAAACGAGTCCATTTCAAGGAAGCAAAACATATACCTTTCCTTTATCCGTGATGGCCTCAACAGCTTCTATACTGGTCCCATAAAGGTTTCCATGGACAGATGCAAACTCAAGAAATTTTCCATCCTTTATATCTTTCTCCATGACACTACGTTCAGTGAAATGGTAATGCACCCCATTCTGCTCTTTGTTCCTTGGAGCACGCGTCGTGTGGCTTACTGAAAATCCAAACATTGATGGAAATTCTTCCACAAGTTTGGATATGAGGGTACCCTTACCAACTCCAGAAGGACCACTAATTACAATGGGTATTTCAGCTTCACCAATAACTCCTTTACTCCAAGCAACCACATCAGTCTCAAATCTCTTTTTCTGTTCTCTAACAAATGCAGTATTCACCTGCAGAATAAGTAACAAAGTAGCTGGTTAAAGACTAGAACAAAACTAACAATAATGTATAAGATCATGGAATTGGGTATGCTTAAAATTCAAGAACATCAGGTTTTCGTTCACGTTTTGTCAAGGTCCATGGAGAAAAAATTATTGATTCTTTCCCTCATCATAGACTTGAGTCATCATAAGTTCTCAAGTAATCAATGAAATAAAGAAATATCGTGCTTCTATCCATTTTCTAAAGAGCAAGAGGTACCAACTTCGAGAAACCAAAAGCAATCATCAGAAGTGGAGTTTCCCTTGATAACCAAAATCCTGTCTTCATCTAAAAGAACGGCTGAATAGCGTTTCGAAGAGTTAGGTTTTGTTCCCAACACAATAGGGATCACCCTGTAAATTTTATCGATATATTTCAATAGAGCCACCTCTGAACTAATGATAACTTCTACAAACTTGAGTCTGTGTATTAAAAACTCACCAATCACCTTTAGATTTGTCATAAATCCGAACTTCAATGCTTGACGTTGATTCATTATCCTTCCCACCAATGACATACTGAAACAAATAAGGTACTCAGAAAACTAGCTTATAACCAAGAAACTTTCCATTACGTGCAAGGAAAATAACAAATATTAGAAGAAAATTTATTCAATATGTTGATTCATCATACCGTTTTATTGAGGCCAATGTTAATAGCCGTTTCATGGCCTTCCAATTTTAAATGATCCCCATTTGTTAAATCTTTCTTTAGATCATCTACAAAGAAAGCTGGAGCTTCTCCCTGATTACAACAGGGCGAAATTGAACATCAGATCACAGAACACATCAGCCATTTCATCAAAACCTTCCTTTTTTTTCACTATTTAGTAGCCAATTAAAACGAAAAAAATAAAAAAATATATATAAATACAATATGCTCACCATTAACACAGGCGATCCTCAAAATGAGACTGAATCTGATACATAAAATTAATAAATAATAAAAAAAAAATGAAAGAAGAGATCAGAACAAAAATCAAATATCTGGATCTTAAATTACGTATAAAACTTCAACTCGAACAGAAATAACCGGAATAAGATTAAATCATTCTAAAGCCAAAATCCTTGGCTTAAACAAACAAAAAATCAAAGTTTCGATTACATATACGATCTGGAATAGCATTGACTTAAGATATACGCGTTCTGCGGCTTTCAATATATTTTATAAAAGCCAATTAATTGTAATACTTCTTATAATTCAAAAATTAAAACAAAATGTCCTACCCTATTTACGGAGCTTAGATAATGATTGCTAAACATTAAACAATTTTAGAAAACAGAAAAAAAAATTAAAAAAATCACCAGAATCTAGCTAATAGAACGGAGACGAAACCATTAATTCGAGGTAGAGAGAATGACAATACCTGTCAAATAACGATTTATGCTAATTCAAGAGAAGTCACTTGAAAAGAGTCCCTAGAAAGTCAACGACGACGCAAAAAATTCGAAGAAGGACCAACGTGAAAAATCAGAAATTTCGTATAAGAATAAAAATAATTTGCAAGAAACTTCGAGCGGTGCTTTCATATTTGTAGCGCGAGAGAGAATGAATGGCGACAAAAGAAAGAGGTGAGAAAGGTGGCTTTTTGATCGCATTCAGTTCACAAAACCTAGAATTCAAGTCCATGTCGGGTTCTTCGAATTACAGATATGTTTAAAAAGGAAAATTCTCTCTTAGGTACTATTTTAGTTATAAAGGGTTTTTTTGAGATTATTTTTTGGGAAAATATATTTGTAACTGCGACAAATTTTTTTTTTTTTTTTCACGTAGTTATAAAATAGAAAAAAGTTTTAAGGTAAAATTATTTTATTAAAAAAATATGTAGTTGAAAATAAATTTGAAAGAAAATAAATTTTTAAATAATAAAGCTAAAAGAATGAGCTTATTATGAAGGGCCAATTTCGTTTGTATTTCAGTTTTGAATTCATTTTTAATTTTTAGTTTTGAGGATTTGTTTTAAAATTGCTAAAAGTTGGTGTTTTAAAAGGCGTAATATATGGCGATGCATAAAAGCCAAGTTATGGGCTAGACGAAGTTAGACAAGACATATGCGTAAATATGCGTTTTTTTATTTTAATATTTAATCAATCAAAAAATCATTTAATAATTAAAAATAATGTATATCAAATATCTAAAACAGATTTATAGAAAATTTATATGTTTTTTCAAAAGTTTCCAACAAAAAAATAAGTTTCAAATGTAAATCAACATTTAAATTTTATATTAAAAAAAATTATAAAAAAACATATTAATGCGTGCGCAATAACGGTCAATGACAATTGTTGACTCCTAAATAAGGTAACATCCATTTGGTTTGGCATTTTCGCCACGCATCGCGCCTAGGCAGCGTATTAGCAACGTCTAGACGCGCCTTTTAGAACACTACTACAAACGTATTTGATTTATCATTTTGAAAAATCATTTCTCAAAACAGAAAATTAGAAATTACATTTGGTTTGAAATTTGAAAAAAATATTTTATAACATTTTATTCCATAAAACTTGATTATTCAGTAAAAATATAACAATTTTATGTTAATATATTATCAAATAATATATACACATTTTAAAGTTAATGAATAAAAATCAAAATAAATAATATGTTTAGTTCAAATTATAGGAAATAAAAATTAATAATATGGACTGAGAATATCTTTGTGTCCTTACTTAAATACTTTTTAAAATTTTTATGTTAATAATCAAGAGCTTGACTATTTTTATTATTTCTTTTTTCATATTTCCAAAGTTTTATTTTTAAAAATTTATATTCATAATTTTTTAATTTAAATTTTTTTTAAAATAATTCTTTTTAAACACTTGTTTTTCATATTTTGAGTGTGTTGAGAACTTTCACTAAAAATACTCAAAACGTTAAATATGTGTTTGGAGTTTTATGTTATAAGTTTATCTTTATTTTCAAAAATGCATATTCAGAAAATATTATATCAAACACGCTTTTAGTATTTTAAAAAATTAAAAATGACTTGGAAACAGCAAACCAAACTTTATTAATTCTTATAGTCATAATAACCTTGTTCAATGTTGGTATTCTGCCCCAAAAATATAAACGAAAACTTCAACAAAACACAGATAACACCAAAAATTTTCGCCCTAAGGCACGGATGTTCAATTAAAGCTATCTACTCATCACATTGAGTATTCACATATGTGGCTATCGTCAAAAGTTACGAGTTCGAATCCCCTATCAACACTTCCTTAGTCGAGCCCGTTGTACCAAGCTTCCCTAGTGCAGTTTACTTCTTCTGTGTGGTTTGCGGGCGACTGCACATGAAGCGGGGTTTACCTAGTGCGCACTCATAGTGGTCGAGCCTCCACCCCTTCGAGGTGGTCGGGGCTCCACTAACGGATAGCGGCTGAGAATTCCTATGTCAACAAGAAAAAAAAGGTTATCACTCTAAATCCATTAGAATCACCAAAAGAGTTCAATATAAGATTTGAACTAAACAATTCAACCAAATTACCCTCAGACCACTGTATTTCCCTTACTGATTTTCTCTCAAATAATTACACAGGTAACTAGTGGTTACAGAAAAAATTAAGAAAGTTTTTCAGAGAGAAATCACAGTGAGCAAAAGAGAGAACCTAGAAAATCACTACGACAAATAAGGCATTTGGGTGCCCAATAAAAGACACGGCCAATTAATCCTCAAATCAAGGTCTACCGGTTAACCACGTAGCACCATCTCAGCTGTTTAAAAGTACCTGAACTAAAGTCTCATAAGCCAAACACGAGAATGCACAAATGGAAGGCAATCGGTTCAGGCTTCAATTTGGGCTTACAAAGTGGATCCATCATTGGGCTTTTAATTTGGTTTTGGTCCAGCATGTGTTAAGTACATTCCAACAATCTCCACCTCGCTTGACACCATTTGATTTTTCATTGTGGACTTAGAGGTTAACACCTCCCTTTGTTCCATTTGCTCCAAGCACTTGCACAATCTTTAATCTAGCATTAACATTTAGGAGATTTAGACAATCCCTAAATTTATGTAAATAAAGTATTTTAGTAACAATATCTGCAAGATTATATTTAGTAGAAACTTTCTCAATTTCATATGTCCCTTTTCTAATATATCTTTTATAAAGTGAAATTTGATATCTATATGTTTTGTCATATTATGAAAAATAAGATTCCTACTTAAGTGTATTGAAGATTGACTATCAGAATGTAAGATAGCTTTATTATTAGAAAAATCAATTTCATTTAACAATCATTTTAACTAAATATCTTCATTTTGCAACATCTGTAGCTACAATTTATTCAGCTTCTGTGGATGATAGAGCCACAATTTTTTGCAACTGAGATTTCCAGCTAAACAAGTATTATTTAAAGTAAACACATAGGCATAAGTGGATTTTCTATTATCGCTGTTATCAGCCAAATCTGAATCTACAAAGCCTTTCAAGTTAATTCCCTTTTTTATCCTTGTTAAATATTAACCCCATTTTATGAGTTCCTTTTAGATACCTTAACAACGATTTTCATGGCTTCCCAATGATATTCACCAAGATTACTCAAAAATCTATTAAGGACACTTAGAGCAAATGCTAAGTCAAATCTAGTACACACCATGATATACATAATTGACCAAAAACATTGGCGTAGGGAATTTTATTCATCCTAAGTTGCTCATCTTCAGATTTTGGACATTATTCAGCAAACAATTTAAAGTAACTGTCTAAGGGTAGACTTACTTCTTTTGCACCAGTCATAAAAAATCTATTCAATATTTTAGTAATGTGAGATTGTTGAGTTAGAAACAATTTATTTTTAATTCTACCTCTTTTAATCTCCATTCCTAATATTCTTCTTGCATGTCCTAAATATTTCACATCTTACATCACACCCAACAAGTAACATCTTATCAATATATAACAAAAAGATAACAAAAATTTAAACATCCATTACCTTTAAAGTAAAAACATGGATCATACTCACTTCTGTTAAAGTCAAGTCTCTTAATAAAAGTATCAAATCTTATATACCACTATTTGGGAGCATTTTCAAACCATATAAAGATTTATGTAAAATACACACACATAGTTTTCTTTTCCTTTTTGTTCAAAACCCTTTGGTTGAGACACATAAATATTTTCATCCAAGTTTCCATTTAAGAAAATAGTCTTTACATCTAACTGTTCCAATTCAAATTCAAATTGAGAAACAAGAGAGAGTAAAACTCTTATGGCAATACATTTACTTCAGGAGAAAAATATTTCATTGTAGTCAATTCCTCCTCTTTGGGTAAAACCCTTAGCAACTAACCTGACCTTGAATTTTACATTTCCTTCTTTAGATTCACCTTCTTTTATTTTATAAATTCATTTATAGTCAATATTGTTTTGTCCTTTTGATTTATTATTTAAGGTCCATATCTTATTTTTGTCCAATGAAAGCATTTCATCATTCATGGCTATAAGCCAAAGGCTTGCATCTTTTCGCTCAATAGACACTTCATAAGAATACGACTCATTATTTAAAAAAGTTTGCACGCTAAGTGCAATAACAAAATCCTCTTCATTAAATCGGGATAGTAGTCTAATTTCTCTTCTCACCCTATGCCTAGCAAGATAATTTTCCAAATGATTTTCGCGTGGTTCAGGTTCATTATATCCAGGTTTAGGTTCAGGTTTTGGATTAAATTCCTAAACATGCTCAACCTCAATGTGATCCTCATTTCCAAGATTTGGATTTGCAGAAAAGAGGTCAAACTCCACATAAATTTTATTCTAAACATTTTCAAAATAGGATTATCCATTTCTTTTATACAAGGCATGTCAATTTTATTAAAGACCACATTCTAATAATAATGACTATGTACCTACGCTGACCCCTTAGCCAAATCCTGTACCCTTTCAACCTATGTTCAAGAGTGTCATAATTCAGAGATTTAGTAGGACAATTTTTATCAAATGTGATGCAGTCTTTGTCGCCTTTCCTCAAAATAATTTTGGAAGACCAAAATTGATATGCATGCATCTTACCTTTTCTAAAAGAGTCATATTTATTCTTTCAGCTATTCCATTCTGTTGATGGTATAGGCGACAGTCCTATGTCTGAGGACCTACCATTTTCTTTATAAAAATTATCAAACTCATCATTGCAAAATTCAAGGTCATTATCAGTTCTATGAGGACCTACCATTTTCTTTATAAAAATTATCAAATTATCATTGCAAAATTCAAGGTCATTATCAGTTCTTAAGAATTTTAACATTTTATTGACTTGATTTTCAATAAAAGTTTTTCAATCCTTAAAATTTTGGCAAGTGTCAGATTTGTTTATCAATAGGATAACCTAACTTTTCTTAAAAAACCCCTCAATTATGAGAAGAAAATATTTAAAACCTACATATAGATGTTGGTCCCTAAATATTAAGCATGAAGGTGATTCAAGTATTACTTTAGATTTATGGTACCCTGTAGCAAAATGCAGTTTCTTTTGCTTACCATAAATGCAGTGTTCACAAAATAATAGTTTATTCAATCTTTTCAACACCCAACAGACCTTGTTTCTTTAAAAGATGCAAATTTTTTTCATCAATTATATGTCCAAGTAGGGGTGGGCATGGGTTGGGTTGAGTCGGTTTTTGCCCCAACCCAAACTCAACCCAACGTTGTCGATTTGTTCGAAA